>OMNZ01108921.1:0-21306 GCA_900303255.1 Lesueurigobius sanzi | reverse complement strand
TTTTATTGATTGATTTTATCTGCTTTCTTGTAATTTTATGAAATTGTGAAGCACGTTGAATTGCCTTGTGTATGAATTGTGCTCTACAAATAAATTTGCCCTGCCTTGCCTTGCCTCTATATAAATGTTTATGGGGATTTAACTGTGAGAGAAGTCATATCTGATTTTTCTAGTCCTATTCTAGTCCTAATTATTGCTAGTGCAGTCTCCAGTTAGTAATGCTGATTGACTGAAATCTGGGGGTTCTTCGGTAAAAGTCTAGATACTGTATTTGGGTGCTCCAAGCAAATGAAAAGATTTGTTCAGGTTGTGTGCTTTACATGGAGCTGATTGGCTGAAACAAACCTTGTAGAGACAGCGCTGCCCCCCAGTGGTGCAGCTGCTCATGCTCCTCCAGGCCTTGATTTGTGACACCAGCGCTTCATAAACCTCTGTGCAGCGAATCCCAAAGTACCTGCGCACAAAACAGAAAGTTCATTCAAAAAGAAATAAAGCAAATTACTAATTCATTCATTCATTTTGGACCAAACTCGCTCTCAATGAACAAAGAAAATCTAAAAATCTAAAATAACAAGACTAAGTTAATATAACATCGGGCTAATGTATAACTTGAAAATAAGATTAATTATATAACATTTTCAGTTTTAAAATTATGGTTGTGCAGAAATGAGCACACTCCACTAAAATACATTTTAGACTTCACTACAAATGTCTCATTGAACAAGAATTCAACCACAGGTGAGACTAATTATTCACCACACAGGTGTTCAGCAGACAGTTGACTATAAAAGGGTGCTACTGAAAGAAAAAGCGCTTGATGTGGTCAGCATTTGCACCACAAATATAACACAATAATAACACAAGACCTGAGAAAGAAAATAATTTCTTTACACCACAAACATGAATGCCATAAGATCAGCAAAGCTTTACTCAGTCAGAAAACACAAACGTGGTACAGTATTTAAAAAAAATGGAAATCATCTCACAGAGACGTCCAGGTCGTCCACGGAATATTAAGACCTCGACAGGACCGTCTTCTAATGAGAAGGGTTGAAGAAAATCATCATGCAAGTTCACTGCAGTTACCTAAAGATGTAGAAAGCCAAACTGGGCTGACTACTCTATTTCCCAACAACATACTGCATACACTGGATAGGAATGGCATGCATGTGAAGCCTCTCCCAAAGCCCAGTCACAAAAAAGCCACCTAGAGTTTGCCAGAGCCAATGCTGACAAAGATGAAGGTACTGGGATTCTATATATATGGAGTGATGACACCAAGAGGAATGTTTTTGGAACCAATGGCTTCAAAACTGTTTGGCGTCACGTGAGGAGGACTACAAAGAAATATGCACAGTGCCTACAGTGAAGCCTGGTGGTGGCAGTGTCCTTATGAGGGTACATGAGTGCTGATGGTGTCGGGGAGCTGTATTTCATTGATGACATCATGAGTTCACAGAAGTATTGCTCTACACTGAAAGAGAAGATGCTCCATCACTCTGTGCACTTGGTCGTCGTGCAGTTTTCCAACACGGCAATGATCCTAAACACACCTCTGTTGTGAAGGAGAACAGGGTGAAAGTAATTCAGTACCAAGTATGCCTCCTGATCTGAACCCAATGGAACATCTATGGGGGAAGAGACAAGTTGACCCTCCATCCAGCATCCAGTCTCTAAAAGAGGTCATTGTTGAAGAATGGAAAAAGATGGATGTTGCAAAATGTCACCAACTTGTTTATTCCATGCCTAGAAGACTTGGAGCTGTCATTAAAATCACAGAGGCCATACAAAGTACTAGATATAGTAGTTTTTGTTGTGGGGTGTACTCATGTCTGCATAACCCTAATTTGAGTAAATCCGGTGGTGTTCGAAGTAATTCATTTCATTACTTGAATAAAAGTACAGATACTACTGGTCAAATATTACACCAATGAACATTGCCCAGTCAAAAATGCAGTTAAATCATGCTAAATCAATTTTTGAAGCATTGTTTCCATGTTGTTCCTCATCACAAACAGACCTGGAGCAGTATTCACTTCACAGTTTTGAAGTCATCCTGTTTGCGTTGGTCCATTCATGTTGACTTCTGCAGTGCTTGGTTTTCCATTTCCTGGTGTCCTCTACATTGTTAAAGACAATACTCCAATATTGAAGCAGCTCTGAGCCGTTCTGTCTCATAGTGTGGACACAGCAACAGCGTTGCGCTACAGACACATGTTTAAAGAAACGCAAAAGTTTATTTTTACCATGTGAGTCCCACTCTTGGGTGGAGGGGGCGCTCCAGGCCAAATCACCCCTGGCACATGTATTTATGAACATCGCGTAGGTTTCCTCCGGGTGCTCCGGTTTCCCCTACCACCAAAAAAAGCATGTACAATAGGCAAGGATGAATGAGTGTGCAAGTGAATGGTAGTGGTCGGAAGGTCTGTTGGCTCAAGATGTGTGCAGCCACACGTCAATCTGCCACGAAAAACAAACAAAAGGGCTGGTTACTACTATCGTGTCTGTAGTGAATGTAAATCTATCAATTTATTTGTAACGCCCAATATCACAACAGGAGTCATCTCAGAGGTCGGTACACACACCAAACAGATCAATATCAAACATCAAAAAATGATCAAACAAACGAAATGTCACCAACAGATATAATGGATCCTTAGACCCTGATCCTTAGACCCTCCCCCGCGGCAAGGAAACCCCCGAAAACCACGTGGGACAAACGAGGAAACCTTGAGTCCCATGTAAAGCACTTTGTGACTCTTCTTCTCCTCCTCATCCTCTTCCTCCTCGTCCTCCGCGGCTCCCAAAAACATGAATATTCACAATACGTCTGAAAATGTATTTGAGTCTTTTCGTTTAAGGTTCATCATGGTTCAACTCGCAACCAACTTGTCTACACTCCCTAAGTAATAAGTAACGAAATGTACTGGAGTAGAAAATATTATATTTTGTATATGTAGTGGAGTAAAGTAATAAGTTGTCAACAAAAGTACAAATCCTTAAAAACTCTATTTAAATACAGTACTTAAGTACATTGACTTCATTACTATTGAAGTGTAAAACTGAGTATTATGTTCTCACAGTTATATAATGAACCTTACTTTCATTTTATATATTGACTTTGTGTTCAGTTTAAAATGTCACTTTTAAGTGTAGTTATTTACGCTGCACTAAAATTTAAAAGTAAATAAATGAAGAAATCAGTTTGTGACTGGTCCCTTTTCTCGATACTACATTTAGATCAGAATATTGAAATAACGGACCTGTCTCTCTGTGGACATTTGCTTGTTTTGCTCTGACAGAAGACATTTGGGCGTCTCTCTTTATTCAGGCTAATGTTATTAGAGTTAATCACATTACTTTTGTTCATGCCACTTCAAATGAGCCTGGAATGTTGCTATATGCTTTGAATACTTTCTGTATACCTACTTTTCCTGCAAAGCTTCAGTTCAGTTCAGTTCATCTGGTAAGAGCCAGCCTGATATTACACAGTGAAAACCATGAACACTGTGATGTCAATCTGGGATTGCTCCTGTCTAAAGTCTTTGGTGCAGCATCTGCTTCTGATTGGATCTATCGCCCTTAATTTTAGCCAATCACAACCAAGTCTCAACACAACAAACCTCTACATTTGTAAAACCATTCAATATTTAGTTTTTTATAATGTTATATGTTTGTAAGTCTGTGGCAGCACCTGTTTTTTCTGTTGTCTCAGAGTTGTTAATTATCACCTGTAGAAAAAAATCCATGATGCTATGACCCGTCATTTGTTGATAACCAATCACGTGGCAATATATAGGCTATATACTGTAAATATGGGCCTTGATAGAAACCTTCTGCAGGTGCAGATTGAACAGAAATTACATTCATTGAATCATTTCTGCAGTCCCCGCCAGATGCAGTCTGCTTAAGTCTGACAACTTAAAACAAATATTCTCCCCTACTTCTACACAATCATGACAGACATGAGGTGACCATACCAGTCCACTTTACACTGGGCGTGCATGGGTCCAGCGACGCTCAGGCCTGAGGAGAGGAGCCCAGTGGAGAGCAATAGCAGAGCCCAGGTCCACACCATCCTGAGACTGAAGAATCAAGAGCAAGAGACCATCTGAGGTAGGGCAGTGTGTCATGTGCACAGAATAAAGCTGCAGTTTTAATCCAATCAGAGAGCCAGAGAGCAGGCAACAGACAGCTGAGAGTGGGAGGAGGGCGACCTCTGCTGGGCGCTCTGGGGGACAACAGGAAAACACGGGAATGGTAGGAGGGGCACTAAGTAGTGTAGCCGAGCTGATACATGTTCTTGTTTTTGCTGTTATACAATGTGTATTCAATGTTGTCTTCTGAACTGACACACAGTGAATGTTTTCTGTGGTTGTGAATGTTCTGTTGTTTGCTGCATATGAATTGCCCTATGGGATCAATAAAGTTTTCTGAATCTGAATCTTCGATATGGAGTAGGTGAACATGGTCATGAGCATTTCAAATTGATACGATAGGATGTGTTTACGTGGCATCACAACCTTCTAAAGAGCCTATAGTTTAAATGGGGTGGTGGGCTAATAGGACACCTACTAAACTGATCACAAAACCTCCCACACCCCTCTCCTCTTTTTTCAGTTTACTATATCAAAGAAACAAATTCACATTGTTTCCAGATACATCTCTTCAGCGTTACCACCTGCTGCAGTCTGTTTCCAGCGTGTGCCTTTATATTATTAGCTCATTGTGATAACTAGGGCCCATTATCACCTCGTGCTTCTAACAAGCCCCTGACTTCCCTGGTTTCACACCTGTCTCTCCATCCCCTGAGAGGCCCCCTCCTATGGGGCGCCCCCAGGAGATCGAACCTTAGCAACCATTGCTGTTGAAAACACAGCAGCCATCTGTGTGACCATGAAGGCACTTTTATCATCTAATTACCAAAGACTTTACAGCTTCACCCTATGAGGGTCTTTTTCATTTACGCTTTTTGCTGAAATACTCAACTTATTATTACGGTTATTGTATTTTGCTCTATCAAAAGGGAACTTTGTTATTAAAATGTGCATATGGAGCAGAGGACCCTGCACTGAACACTACAATACAGTACAAACTACAGCTTTCAAAAAAGACAACACAGATTTCTCATTGATGTGAGAAAATCTGACTCTACAGTAATGTACAGTACAGTAAAGTTGTGGTTTAGGCTCCAGAAATTACAGTGTGTCCATGTTGCTTCACAAATATTTGATTTTACATTTTTGTTGTGGCAATTGCTTTATGCATCCAACTGTTAGTAATAGTAGTCTACTCACTTGAGCATTGACTGTATGTAGCAATAGAGAATACATATAACGTTCAACATCATCATAAAGAAATATTTTCTGCATAAAGAGTGCAAGGGTTTTGGCAGCTGTGTTCAAACCATGAATTATGGTCAAGTTATTTTGTGAGACGTGTGCTGGCTGTGTGCAGTCAATGAAATTTAGTGTCTTATCAATTGAGAAAAACTGTAACTATACTGCAGGCTGCACTAGCACTACTTAGGATGTGATGGGGACATTCTGGGGCGGGGCTTTTAGATTCAAGGGGCTCTTTCGATATACTGCATACTGGCTGTAGAAAATATGTGTAAAATTCTGAAAACCCAATGGGAAAAAAACGGAGAAACCTTGAGAACCGCAGCGGGGAGGGGTCCAGTCCCATGGACGGATGGGCAATAGAGCACGGTAGCACAGTGGTTAGCGCTCGTGATTGACAGCTAGAAGTTCCCAGGTTCGGGGCCAGGACGGGGCCTTTCTGTGTGGAGTTTGCATGTTCTCCCTGTGTCTGTGTACGTTTCCTCCAGGTGCTCTGGAGATGTTTCCCCTACCACTAAAAACATGTACAATAGATCAGGATGAATGAGAGTGTGTTTGTGTGAAAGAGTGTGGGGCAACGGATGGAAATTAGCCCAAGGCTACAATCCGGAGTGGTGTGTTTACATGCATGTATCTCATGTGTGTTCATTAACATGCACTGTCCCAACCACTGCTGCTGCAGGGGAAGCTGGTGGACATGGAAGTGGATGAACACCTCGCTGCCTGGACCATTGACTACCTCACAGATCGACCACAGTATGTGCGGCTGCACAGCCGTGAGTCTGAGGTGGTCATCTGCAGCACTGGGGCGCCTAAGGGAACCGTACTCTCACCTTTTCTATTCACCATCTACACCTCAGACTTCACCTACAACACGGACAGCTGTCATCTCCAGAAGTTCTTTGATGACTCAGCCATTGTGGCCCATGTGTCTGAGGGGAACGAGCTGGAGTACCAGTCGCTCATCAGGGGCTTTGGGAACTGGTGTAAGAGCAACCACCTGGACCTGAACACCAGTAAGACCAAGGAGATGGTGGTGGACTTCAGGAGGAGAAGGACATTACCACACTCACCGGTGAACATTCAGGGAGAGGACATCGAGGTAGTGGACAGTTTCAAGTACCTGGGTGTTCACCTCAACAATAAACTGGACTGGTCCCACAACACGGACGCTCTGTACAAGAAGGGCCAGAGTCGCCTCTGCCTTCTGAGGAGAGTGAGGTCTTTCGGAGTGAGGAGACCTCTGCTCAAGACTCTTTATGATTCTGTGGTGGCCTCTGCTGTCCTCTACGCTGTTGTCTGCTGGGCCCCGAGCAGCAGAGCGGGACAGGAAGAGACTGAACAAGCTGTTCAGGAGGTCCAGCTCTGTCCTGGGGCCCACTGGACTCTGTGGAGGAGGTGAGTGAGAGGAGGGTGTTGGCCAAGTTCGCATCCATCATGGACAACACCTCTCACCCACTGCACAGGACTGTAGAGGAGCTGAGCAGCTCCTTCAGCGACAAACTGAGACAGCCTCAGTGCAAGACGGAGCAGGTCCTTCATACCCACCGCTGTCAGACTGTACAATTCTACTGTATACCTCCATGTGCAATAACAATACTTAATATGTGCAATAACCCCTGTGTTTAACATTACCTGCAATGTCACATTATCTACCAACCACCTGAATGTAAACAGTCACTTATTTTTCTATATATTCACCTGCACTGACACCTCATATACAGTACTTTTTAGATTTATTCATCTCATATCTCATACAAATCACATTCTGTCCAATCCAACATAGTTATTTATCTTATATAGTATGCATAAAGATGTTTATAGTTTAATGAGAGAGAGAGACGCTAAGAGAGACAACTTTATTTTCTATTTATTTTTATTTTTTATTACACTGTACTATTACTATGATTATTACTGTCACCTGTTGTACAGGCTTGTCTTCTTCTTTGATGGCACATTTCGTAACTTTTTCTGCACCCCCCCTGTGTGATCCTGTCTTAAGAGCTGTTGTAACAAGTGAATTTCTCCATTGTGAGATCAATAAAGTTTAATCATATCTCATCTTATCTTAAACAATAAAAAGATTCCCTGGATGTCCAGTCAGAGCTGCAGCCGCTGCAGGATCTCCAACCAACGAGCCACTCCCCAAAGAGACAAAGTAAGTGAACACCATGTGAATAGCAATGAACGGACTAAAGGTACAGGGAAAAGTCAATATTGCAACATAGTTTATACAGTAAGAAGGACAAGAGGATAGAGCTCAATGTACCGTACTTCCCACAGCCATAACCTATTTCGAAAAGGAACGTTTAGAGCCTAGTCTTAACTCATTGGCTGCCAATGACGTCTTTAGATGTCAATTGTGTTTTTTTAAGGGGCGGGGTCGAGAATGATCTGACGAAGCTTGTGTAAAAAATATCCTCTACACAGAAAGGGGTCGATCCTGTAGATTGTCAAGTCATTTAAAATAACATTCAAGCACATGGTACACGGACACAGGGGGGATGCGTCATGGGAAAAGCCCACACAGCAAAATGGCCGGTGTTAATTTAACTCGCATGGAGTTAGATTTAACACTTTTTCAGTGTGTATATATTTCTCACGGATTTGGAGTTAAATTTTCACTTTGAAAAGTGTTGAAAATTTGACACGTTTTAAGTGTTATTTTTTTAACACCTAGGGTGTCAATGTTTTTACACTGCAAGTGAATATTTTCATCTAATTAAGAGTTAAAACTGTAACCCTAAGGTGTTGAATTTGTTTTATTTAATTCTAGAAAGTGAATTTTCTTCATCTAAAAAGGTGTCAATTTTGACCCATTTCAGTGAATTTTTAAAATCCATTTAAGTGTTATGATTGACTGTTCTTTTGTGTGATTTCTTCATCTTGTTAGTGAACATTGCTGTTAAAATAAACAGGTCTATAAAAGTACATGAAGACTACAGTTTTAACAAAACACATTTTAATGTGTATCAAATGGCATTAAAATCTTTGCACAACAGTCCATTTACAAGGTAAATAATGGAACAATGTATAGGTCATCACTGTCAAAAGCCATTTGTAAGTCAAAGGGTCTGTAAAACACAAGACTGTCTGCTTTAACAATATTGCTCTCATCACTTTCACATACTTCGTAGGCATGGAAATGCTCATTGAAATGTTCAACCAAAAGTTTGTCAATTATAAATTGGATGTCACCGTCACTGATCCTCAATAATTTGCAAAAGACTGGCATCTCATCTTCTATCTCAGTGCAAACAATTAGTCCAGATTTATATTCCGTTCCACTCAGTTTGACCCAGTTTGCAATGAAAATCTCTTGGATCAACTTCATTAAAATAGGCAACAATGTCATCTCTATCCACACAAATTGATTTTAAAGGTCCATATTCAATGTGGTTTACAGGCGTTGTGTCCCAATGACCTGCAATTAACATTTGGTGCTTTTTTGCAAGTGATTTTGTGATATTTTTGAACAGTCATACCAACGGTAACTGACGGAGAAAACACAATGTTGATTATTTGCAGTAAAAGCAAAAGTAGAGTCCAATGTTCATTACCCTCAGGTACAAGGTCACCAAACAGCAAGGGGATGTTTCTTACCAGACAAAGAGTTTGAATAGAATTTTAACCTATATTGTTACCAATATTTTCCAAATTAATCCTTGTAGGACTTTTTTTGCGCTCCAGGTAGCCATAATCAAAAGCATAAATTCTAGAGAACAAGTCAGGCTTTGAGATAAAATTTTCCAAAATGTACTCGAACAACTTTTTCATACTGAGCCACCCCCTCCAAAATGTCATGCATCATGTCCAAGGAGAAATTGCAACTCACATGAAAATACTCCAAACTGTTGAGCTCTGAATTTCGCATGTTAACATTCATTTAGGATTTTAGCTCGCAACTCACGAAGCCTAGGAGACTCATCAGTTGTTTTGATGTCGATGTTGTAGACCGTGGTTTGGATGAATCTGTACACCTGCACCAGTGATGGGTCGTAGGCTGTGTTGAAGACAAAGTGCGCTTTAAATAGTTCATCAAATGCACCCAGTGAGCTGGTGGCTTGACAGGGGATCGGCTGCTTGTCGACAGCAATGTAGAAGGCATCGATCTTGTTTTTGGTTTGGCCAACTGCAATGAGGTATGGTTGTGGGTTGTCTTTCTCTCTCAGATGTTCTTCAAGGCTGCTGCTCGACTGGATATAAAAAATAAAAAAAAATTAAACGTAGTCAACTTTGTACTGGAGGACTCCGGTTATGCACATTTTAAATATTAATACAACCTCCAACATTGCAAATTGAGAGGGAAATCAATGAACAATTCAAACATGTAACAAGTTATCAATTTAAGCCAAGAACTTTTAAAAATCACACGCTTTAAAGCAGCCACTAGGTGGTTCCTTTTCCCACTAAAGGGTTTAATACACTTCTGCAGTTGAGTGCACAAATTGACTTTAAAAAAGGGGGGTCAGATCTAATTTAGTCTTACCTTGTGAAAATGAACAAGCTTCTTTTCTGCATCACTAGAACTTATTTTGATTCTTCTTCGTCCAGCTGTAGGTGGCAACAGATGAAGGAGCAATACCAGTGAGGCCATATCACTGTCCCAGTCTAAAAAAAACATTACAAAAAAAAGTATTATCAAATCAAATATCCTTGTTTAGCGTTAGCATTTACAGTAGGGCAACATTAGTTTGTAAACATCCCATTGCAATTGGACTTGCAATTTAGATTTCAAAATGAACACTTTGTTCAGTGTGGCTTAGAAACAATCAGGAAGATTAATGCAAGACTGAAATCTGAACTGCTTAACTCAAAATAATGACATGCATTTCAGAAAATATAGCCATATAAACAACTGGGTGAGTAGGTTTCATACATAAAATTTTGGATTTGTGTAGGTTCTCAGTCATACAGGAGTTGTCAATCGTAGGCAAAAATTCTTCACTCTGTACAGATGTACAGAATTTTTGCCAATGATATAATTTTGGATTTTGTTTTATACTAATTGTAACCATCATTTCAATTTGGAGATTTGTGCAGCATTAGTCTGAACTTACAGTTGTCATTTGGTCCAACAGTCTCAGCTGCTGCCAGTAGCTGGTGGAGGTCTGGAGTTTGAGTCAAACGTTTGGCCTCCATTATGATCTTCCAGAAGACTGTGTCCCATCTTTCTAGCAGTCTAGAAGTAGTTTCAACTCCAAACAGGAGGGTGAAGTCTTGATTGACCTAGGAAACACAATAGAATTAATGTTTGAAAACATTACTTGAAAATTTAAAATGGGAAAAGTAAAACCTTACCAGTCCTTTTACATCTAAAAAGCGTGGGAACACTTTGAAGATATCTGTGGTTCTTTGTGGATCATGCACAAGTTGCTGACGATGTCCGAGGGTGGTTTTCATCTTCTGAAAGACACTTGTGACATCAGTGGAGTGGCTGAGAAATGATACGGCCTCCCTACATGCATCTCCTTGTAGCTGTTCGCCTGCTGCTGTGGATGGAGCTCCTCTACGTTTTGGTCCTTGTTCTTGTGCTGGGGATGCTTCCTTGACGGGCCGCTTAAACTTGTTCCTACCTATAGTCTTGAGGCGCCATGCCAAATAGCCTGTGCCCTTCTCAGCATCATAATAATGCTCCTGTAAAATTAGGAGTTAAAAGTATGTTGTAAAAAATAAAGCAACAATTTATAATTAATATGTGCAATGATTACTTACATATCCCTTTGGTGTAAATGGATCCTTCAATAAAGGGAAGAGGGTGACAATTCCAAGAGCATAGTTTTCCTTTTGCTTGCGGGATGGCAACTTCCTAGAAGACATTAGAATAATGCATATAAATTTGCTTTGGTGAGACTACTACAGTAATACAATAAAATTAATTCAGAACATGTTCTGTACAAGTTGTCAGTTGTACAGGAGTTGTCCATCGTAGGCAAAGATCCTTCAGTCTTCATCTGTACTCTGTAGTTGAAGTGTAGGACGTTTTACAAGAGCTTCATCAGCGAAGTGCAGACGAAGACTGAAGAAGTTCTGTACATGTTGCATGCCTGCTCAGGTGAGATGGGGGAAATAATTTGGTTTAAGTTTGGATCTGGTTTTGTCAACAGTTAGGAGTTGGTGTTTTAAAGTTTTTATGCATGTTACCATGTTGTTCCCCGAGTTCTGAGTTAACTCAGAATAAGGAGGTGACCGTACTGCAGATTGTTTTTCATTTTGCATCAACATAGCATTTTCTAAGGGCAAGATGCGTCAGATCGAGATGAAGAGTAGTCCAGTTTTTAATTAAAAAAATTACAATGTGTATAAGTGGTTTGTTTTACTGAATGAATTGTGTATGAAATGTTTTGAAAACACCGACTTACCCATGCCTTTCAGTCATGTCAGTTGCAAGGATGTTAACAAGCTGTCTTCGGGACCGGCTAGTCAGTGATTTTTCAGATTTAT
Organism: Lesueurigobius sanzi; assembly: GCA_900303255.1. Taxonomy (NCBI): domain Eukaryota; kingdom Metazoa; phylum Chordata; class Actinopteri; order Gobiiformes; family Gobiidae; genus Lesueurigobius; species Lesueurigobius sanzi. The sequence continues at coordinate 9,520 of OMNZ01108921.1, read as the reverse complement.
ATTCTTCCAGGATGTCTTCACCTCCAGGTTTCCTACACAGGACATTTGCCACCATCTGTCCACAAAGACAAAACAAAAAAAGAAGGTAGAAACGATTACTAGTCCACCTACCTTTAGTGTCGCCACCCCAACAGCAACATTACCTCTTTGGCAGCATTGGACTCCAAGCCTTCTCCATTCGGTCTTCCTCTGACTTCAGATGAGGGCACGCTTCTGGCAGGGGACCACCATTCCATTGGGCCAGAGGTCTCAGTGTCACTTGAAGGTGATAGGGTGTCTGTAAGGGACGATGAGGAGCGATCCATCTGTGCAGGAGGAGCTGTAAAACAAGTTTGGACAAACATTAGTAATAAAAAAGGATTTAAAATGATTACTTAGAAAACATAAACTTGCATTCATCATGTTCCTTGATCTTCAGGCAGATGTCAGGATTGGCCTCCATCAGTTCCAGAAAGACATCTTCAATTTCTGTGTTACTCATATCCATAACCACCAACTCAGCAGAGTCAGTAAACCCAAAATTACTTTTTACTAAGGATAAATAATGGAGGCCTTATTAATAAGAAAAAAACAGACAAACAAGTGTAAATAATGTGACTTACCTTCTTTCATGAAATCCTTGTAAGTGAAGCCTGCCTGTAACCGTATGTACTTCTTGGTATTTTGGCATTGCACCTTCAGCAGCATGGTCCTGCAAAGACACAAAAAAAACAAGAACAAACAAGCCAGAAAGCATTTAAGGCAGAAAATTGACTAGAGATGAATTATCACTAAGTACAATTAAATGGACCACCTCCGTTATTTTAATATACATTTGGCAACTGTATCAAATGCTGCAGAAGCAGAATAGAATGTATTGCCAATATCAATGAAGGTTTCACAGACTAGGAATTTTCTTCGGTGTACTCGTGCAACATGAAACAAACTTGTGATAATGATAAATAATAAACTATGATAAATAATTAACATAGGAAGAACCAACACTGCCAAAACGGATTTGTGCCCATATTAGCACGACATGAAATGTAGGAAACACATTTTGGGGATATTCTAACACATTAGCATCCTAAACACGTTCGATATTTCCACAACGGAGGCTCGATCAGGCTATGTGGGCCTACCAACTAAGCGCTGCCATGTGCGTCATGAGGACACAAGTGAAATAAGCCTCCGTGAGATTTTCATCAAACATGCAGGATCCGTACTCGGAGTCCACCTTCCCAATTAAGGGCAATTTTATAGAAGACACTTGATGCAGAGACTTCATGTACTTACACTCACGCGTAACGAAAGCTAACAAAAGCTACCATGTGCTCGAAGGACTAGCTAGCTCGGCTAGCACGCAAGTAGCATACTTTAGACCGCGTGCGTACCCCTATTTTCCCCGGTACCGATGCTCGGGCCCACACTTCCCCGGTTTTCTAAGGACGGAGGAGCTCGGGTTTGGGGGAACAGTGGACTTTGCGGATTTGGACAAGTGCCGCGGTCCCTGTGTACTCACTTACCCACGCTTCTAGCCTCTAACATGCTAGTTAGCATGTGTTCAGAAACAAACCGAGCAATTAGGTTAGCTAAATAAGTTCTCCCATAGGCATATCACATTATAGCCTAAAATTGCAACGAAAGGAAGAGCACACATAGGCCGTTTCTCAATTGCAAGGATCATTGGTGTCTGAACCACTTCAAATGAATCCACGTCATCTTGGTGCTGCCAAGTGCTGTTCCAATTCACCCAAACCCTCACACCCTCCGCTGCTGGACTCCTTCGTTTGGCTGATTTTTGAAGGATGTGGATCCTCAGAGCTAAATATTACCCACAATGCACTTTGTTTTTTTCCCCCCTTTTTTAAATGCTAGCTTTATTTTGCACTGAAAACACACCTAAAAATGAAGTTTATGTCTTTACACATTAAAATAATGATTTGCTTTGTCCATTGTTTGTACCAAAAATAACAATTCAAGTGTTACAGGTTAAAGAGTAAATTTACATTTTATAAAAATGTGGTTTATTAAAAGTTAATCTGTATATGGTTCAGCGAATGTATGTCTGCATTTGTATTAGCGATGAACAGGATGTTAACCACATCATATTTCATGTTTAAATTCAGTTCCTTGCAAACAATTTATTGTAGGCTTTTTTTTATTCAAACCAAAATGTTGAAATATTAAGTCGACTTTCAGGCCACTTTCCACTTGCATTTGTAATTATAAATTCATGATCTATCATATATTTTGATCATGTGACCTGCTGCAGCTGCTCACTCCCAAGCCTGTTCCAATTAGCTCAGATGCAGCAATAAGGACACTTCGCTTTGCTTTTGGGGAGCCCACTCCCAAGGAAGGCAACGAAGTGGTCGTCGGACGAAGGTAAATTACCGATCTCTGCAGGACACTGTTTATGACTGACAGACACGAGTTTAATTCAATAAAATGATATGAACAAGACTATCTTTATAAAGTCACTAAATAAATGCCCAGAGCCTCCTCAGAGCACAAGGCAGCCTCAAGATCACTGCTAAACTAATGCTTTCACCGCTTTAGTTACAATATCAATCTAATATGCAAGTTAGCCACATGCTGAATGCGCCGATAATAACATGCGGAGCAGCTCCCTGTGTTTTAAAGTTTATAAAGTGCTGTTTATTGAAACAAAATGAAAAACAGTTGACAATCTGTTTAAAGTCAGTGGTGGACAGTGGAAGAAGGAGTATTTTTGTAGTCAGGATTGTGGGTAACAGAGTATTTTTGGAACAGCTGTTGGTGACGTAACTTCCCCTGTAGTTTCCGCTGAGTAAGGAAGGTTCAAATTGGTGCAAAATGCGCAGCTGGGGCACTGTTCCTAACTGCTGAGGGACCTTAATGTTGAACCCATGACGTAGCTCTCAAAGGTTAAGGAACAGGTAAGGAAGGCTAAGGTAAGGAGGTGTTTCGTTCCCATTTTAGATGCAGCCACTGTGTGCAGAGCTGTGGAGAGAGAAAGGCAGAGTGGAGCTAGAGTTTTACTCTCTCAGCGGCCCTCTGAGTGTTTTCTCTACCTGTATCTTCTGCCTGTGACCCAATCACTTCAGTCTCTTGCTTTACAGCAGGATCATGCACAGATTTGAAAGAAAATGACACAGGATCAGGTGGAAGAGGGAGGACAGATACAACGGACTTTTCAGACTTGTGCTCAAATAAAATTTTTACCTGTGCCAAAATATGACGCTGAACAATTTTATCTCTTTACAGGCAGATCCCTGTATGTTTCTCCAGTCCTAACATGGTTGTACTGTGGCGTGTGCAGTTCCATACTCCCTCTGTGGGGCTGTCCACCGCTGCTTGGCAACCGCTAACCACCTAACGATGCCTTCAAGTGCCATAATCACACTGGGCAAGTGGCAATTCATCTAAATGTAGCTGAGAGAGAAGGAGAGTAAAGTAACAAAATGTTGAGAGAGAGAGAAAGATGGGCAAGAGCATTAAAGGTAAAGAAAGAGAGAGCAACAAAGAAAGCAAAAGAGAAATAGAGAAATATCAAAAGAGGAGAGCCAAGAGGGAAAGAGGGAGGGAGGGATTGAAGAGAGAGAGAGCACAGAGAAGTATGGAGGGTAAGAGTAGAGAGAAGGAGGAAGCATAAAGTGTCTAGTCCAGTACAACAGAGCAGAGGAGACACAGTTAGGAGGTAGGAGACATGTCGTCCAGTGAAGGAACGGGCTGAGACATTTTGGGACAATGGCTGAGGGACTTGCCAAAAAACTGGGCATCAAGAAGTGCCGCAGTGCCACCTTTAGCATCGATGGGTTCAGCTTCACCATTGGTAAGAAACTGAACTCCACTATGCATACTCTTTACATGGTTTGGCTAATACTGTACTGTACTGTCTATTTGTCTCCATTTGCTTTGTTTATATTTACAATATAATCAATGCTTGATTTTACTGTATGTTCTAGATGTAGCTCTCCAGCCCTTTCCAAATAGTTCTCAAAAAGCTTTCTACATTTCTGAGCCAAACGCAATTACAATCTTTGGAAAACAATCATTTAGTCACATTTACAAATGCATTTTCTCTTTGTGCATTAAATTATTGATTTATGGTAATATGGTTAAATTTCATCTCAGAAAGTACAATGTTCCATAAAATCAAGCATAGTTTAGTTTTTCTTCCGCCGCAGAGCGTCATACAAGACTAAACCTGGATGTGTCTGGTTACCATGGCACCCACTCAGCTTCATCAACAACATGACCTTCAGCAAATAACTGAAGAGTTAAATAATGTGTGACATAAGATGACCAAATAAGAAACAGAAACATTCACTCTAATTTAGACATGAATGTGAAGTTGGATAAATATGCTTCTTTTCTCTACAAAAGAGAAAAGAAACAATATGTTCTCTCAAAATCAATCAAACTTTATTTATAAAACACTTTTCATACAAAATCATTTACAGATACACTACACCTCCATCCAGACACCCATAGGATTCACTTCAAGGAGCCACAGCCAAGCACCAGAGGAAACTCAGAGAGAACCTAAGAATAACGAAAAAAGTATGAAGCATATACCATATGACATGCTAGAAGCCTAGGTATGAAGCATATACCATATGACATGCTAGAAGCCTAGGTATGAAGCATATACCATGTGACATGCTAGAAGCCTAGGTATGAAGCATATACCATATGACATGCTAGAAGCCCTTCACACCACATCTGGGTCAGCCTTACACCACACCTGGGTCAGCCTTACACCACACCTGGGTCAGCCTTCACACCACACCTGGGTCAGCCTTACACCACACCTGGGTCAGCCTTCACACCACACCTGGGTCAGCCTTACACCACACCTGGGTCAGCCTTCACACCACACCAGATGCTTTGTGCGTGGACTGGGCTGTCAGGGCCCTCGACTGCTGCCCAGTACTCTCTGCACTCGACCCCTACGGATCCCTCTGCATGTGGTGAGCCCACAGGAGGGTGGACCCACGTAGTCCTTTTGGGCCCAGTGAGCAAAGTCCTGACCACCAGGCACTCATGTTCGAGCCCCAACCCCAGGCCTTGCTCCTGTCACCTAGGACCTGTTTGCCATGGAAGACCCTACCAGGAGCATAATGCCCCTGACAAAATAGCTCCTAGGTTTGGGTCAAACTCCCCCACCACAATAAGGAGGCAGTTCAACAGGGAGTTCAAGTGTACATTCTTATGATCATATTCATCTATAAAATAATATACCAATAATATAGATGAACATACAGTTCTGTCCTGAAAAAGTTAGCTATAATATTCCTGTTTAACTGTGTCTAAAATGAATTATGAGTGAAATTTGACAGAGTTAGTTTGTTTTTGTTTGACGACACGGTAGCCCAGCGGTTAACGCTTGTGCTTCACAGCTAGAAGGTCCCGGGTTCGAATCCTGGGCCGTACGGGGCCTTTCTGTGTGGAGTTTGTATGTTCTCCTCGTGTCTGCGTAGGCTTCCTCTGGGTGCTCGGGTTTCCCCTACCACTAAAAACATGTACAATAGATCAGGATGAATGAGAGTGTGTTTGTGAGTGTGAATGTGGGACAATGGATGGAAATTAGGCTACAATCCGGGGTGGTGTGTTCTCATGTGTGTTCATTAACATGCACTGTCCTGAACAAACAAAATAAATAATAAATCATTTGTTACAGGAGCAATTTCAGTTTATCAGTTTATTTTTTTTTTGCCCAATATCACATAAAAAGCTTTGTCCCACAGGGCCAAATCAGAAATATATCAGAAAAAAATCTCCCTCATCTAAAATTTTAAGTTTTATCTTACTGTTGCAAATAAAAGTATTAAATAAGTTTGACCAAAATGATCCAAAAATGTAGATATCATCTTTACTGAAACATAAAAGTGCAATTATTTCAGCTTCTTGTCTACAAACGGCTTTTTCTGACTGCCCTCGTTCATCAGTGAATCAAAAAGAGTGGATAAAGATAGAGCTTCAAACTTCAAAAGTACATGTCACTGTGCACAAACTTTACAAACATTGTTGGATGGCAAAAATGTCAGGGAAGTGGGTTGAGAGTTCAAAAGGGCTGGCAGACAAAGAGTTAAAAGCTCATTGGGGGTGGTGCTGTCCATGGTGCTGAAATTGACCAAAAGTGAACTTTACTTTGAAGAGGTGCGGAGACAGTGGCAGTCATCTACACACTGGAAGGTTCTAATCCAGCTCGATAGTTCATAGTCCTATTGTTGTATCCTTGGGGAAGACTCTTCACCTGTTCCTTGTGATTGTGATATGAGTGAGCTGGTGGTGGTCAGAGCTTCAGCTGCCCTGAGCTAACAGAGTAAGCCCAGGAAGAATGATGCATGGATTATATGATGTCACTATAGAGTCCCTAATGTGAGAGGGCTTGGCTTTGAATGGCCCTTGTAAAGACCTTTAGTAAAACTCTAGATAGGACTCTAGATGTCAAAATTGGCGGGCATCTTCTGATTAGCCAGTTTTCATTGATAAAACATCAGAATTTGAGATAGAGTCATTGTTTTGGATTTGTATTACTGATGGTTAGTCCAGGTATCTCAGTTGAGACCCATTTACTCTGAAATATGGTTTAGTAAATCTTTAAAATTAGCCCAGCCATGTCCTTCTATGCCTCTGGGTGGCGGTGTTAAGGCGCATTGAAAATTTGTGTCAAAAAGTTAGCATTTTCCAAAACTGCTGACTCTGCACTTTACACAATCGCCCAGGGATTCAAACGGTACGAGATAAAAACTTTTTATTGCCTGAAAATGTGTCACTGGTCAGCTGCCATCTTGTTTTCTCTTTAGATAGAACATGGAGGGCAAAAGTATGGAGTAACATTTGTGCCAAAAATGAGAAAATCTATGTGGTAACATTTAGGACGAAATGTTGGACAGAGAAATGTTGGCAGAAAACATCACCTTTCAGTCAGCAATTCACACATTCAGCAACACATGGAGCTATCTCAAGCTAGGCACCAGTGTACTGTTGAGTCACACTGCCCTGCGCCACAGCAAGAGAAATGGCAATGGCACGGCCCCCTTGCATAATGTGAAATGATAAATGTTTTAAACATTGTTCAAATGGCACAAAACTACTGTAAATATACAAGAGGAAAATCAATGAAAAAATATAGCTAAATATTATTACAATAATCCGTTGTGTGTAGGACGTTTCTATCTTACTCCAAAGATCTTCATCAGTGACTGGTGACTTAACACGCTTGTGGGTCTCTTAAGAGCAAACCAGAAGGAGGAGTTAACCTCCATGTCCCTCCTCTCTTGGTATTACAGGTTGGAAAACATCTTAGCCTATTCATCCCTAATTAGTGCTTGTTACCAGACTATTGTCTCACCCTGGGCTTAGTTCTAAGGCTGTTGACACTCCTCTATGGCTCTGCTCTGCCCAATTGTCCAGGCTCATTAGCATGACATTGAGGTGGTTTCGGTCTAGGGTTGTTATTGTAAACCGGTTTCTGTCTCAGTATGTTGTTATAGACCGGGTCCAAATTAAAGTCCTCCATTGCGATTCATGGATGGATTCTCTTTTTTTTTTTTTTAACAAATGTTGCTTCTTTGACTCCTCTCTCAAACCATCTACTTTCTTTGGTTAAAACCTTGACCTCACTGTCCTCAAATGAGTGATTAGTGGCTTTGCGAGGGAGATGCAGCCAACTGAGGGCCGCTCAAATTCCCTCTTCGGTGTTGACCAAGTCTTTTATGAAGTAATTGTTTTGTCTCTCCAATATAATGTTCTTTGCATTCCTCTTCTTTGCTGTGGATTGAGTAAACTATGTTGCTCTGTTTGTGGTTTGGGATCTTGTCTTTAGGGTGAACTAGTTTTTGTCTTAATGTATTCATTGGTTTGAAATATACTGGGATTTTATGTTGTCTAAAGACCCTCTGTCTTTTCTCTGAGACTCCGGATACAGCTACTCCTCTCCTTTTTGGTTCTGTCCCTTGTTTGTCCTGTTCTTTAGCTAATCTTTTCCTTTGAGATTTGGCAAAAAAAAACATTTAGAGTCACCACAGGCTGATCAGGCTCTCTGAACATGTTCTTTTTCTTTGGCCTTCCCTTCTGCCCTTGTAGGTACCTGATTGGATTGGGTGTTTTAATTACACCTTTATGCTGTAGAGAGGGTGGTTAGAGAATTAGACTGCTAAACCACCAAATATATGATAACAATCTAGAGTTAGATAACATTCAAGACAGGCAAAAAAAAGGTGTGTCTCTGAAGATATGAACCATAAAATTAGCAAATTTACAGAAAAGGAGACAATGCGCGAACACCATAAGAGTAAAGAACGTCAAAAAAGGAGGGTTCAGGGTCTAATAAAACAGAAACAGCCACGTTTGAATAATGAGGGTGAGAGTGGCCAGACAAACAAAGGAAATTGGATCAAAAATCTGTCAAACAGAACTCTCTCAGGCAGAGGAGAATATAGCTAAAGGTCTTAACTTCGCTGTCACTCCCAAACAGATCCCCACAGTAGATTATATCACAGCAGTGGAATCAGCCATTACAAATAACAAACAGGTTCAGAAGCAGGTGACATTCAGCTAAAAGTATCAACAATACTTAATAGTGCCAAGCCTCCTCCCTCAAACATAAGAGAGGAGAGCACTATCAGCTCTGCAGAAGGATGAGGGCATCAATATCCTACCAGTCGAAAAAGGGAGATGCACAGTAGGTAATAACACAGTAGACTATGAATCCAAAATCCAAAGCCTGCCTAGTGATGCAAACACCTATGAACGGCTGAAAAAAGACCCAACGAGCAGCTATAAAAGAAAACCATAGAGAATTTACAAAAGTTAGAAAAGGAAGAAGTGATTGACTGCAAGTACAGAGGGGGAGGAGAACGAAGAACAATATGTTCAGAGAAAGATTAGCTAAAAATCCAGAAAATTACATTGTCTGATTTTTAAATAATTTATTTGCAAATAATGGTTGAAAATAAGTATTTGGTCAATAACAAAAGTTCATCTCAATACATTGTTACATACCCTTTGTTGGCAATGACCCAGATCAAACATTTTCTGTAAGTTTAACACTCAGAGGGGTGGCTGGTTGCTCTATAATGTTCAGGTGTAGAAGAAATAATACAGGGTGCTCTTGGAACAAAAGGGATCAAAGTTTACCTTTATTTAGATGGCCTAGTCAACATGTTTCGACCCCACCTAGGTCTTCATCAGGGCTAAAATTAAAATATATAGGACAAAAAGGTTGTCTTAAAAAACATTGGACAACACCCAGAGTAATTAGACCCAACCTGACACAGGTGTGAAGAAAGGACTACAACAGACAATAAGACTACAAAGACCAGAAGCACCTAACATTTTCTGTAAGTCTTCACAAGGTTTTCACACACTGTTGCTGGTATTTTGGCCCATTCCTCCATGCAGATCTCCTCTAGAGCAGTGATGTTTTGGGGTTGTCGCTGGGCAACAGACTTTCAACTCCCTCCAAAGATTTTCCATGGGGTTGAGATCTGGAGACTGGCTAGGCCACTCCAGGACCTTGAAATGCTTCTTAGGAAGCCATTCCTTC
>OMNZ01108920.1:7266-19063 GCA_900303255.1 Lesueurigobius sanzi | reverse complement strand
CTTGCTTAGTTAAATCCAGATGGCAACTTTTTTTTTTTGGCCAGGCAGTGTATCAGACAATTGGTGCCACTAGGCCATCACCAAAACTGTGGCTCTAGTAGAAAGTTCCCCCATTAAGCCTGATGACTTCGAGCTTGGTGATGGTAAGGGCCTCCGTGTTGAGTTGGAGCACCGACAGGCCATTAAGCGAGGAAGAGTAATGGTTTATACTTGTAATCCGTTGACAATCAATCAATCAATTAATTTTTGTAACACCCAATATCACAACAGGAGTCATCTCAAAGGTCGGACACTGACTGTAGTCATCATTTTCTCACTCCAAATTCGGTGGTGGCCGCAGCCCAATACATTATTATTTAGTGGAAGACAAGTGGTCATAATGTTTGGCTAATGATGGCATGTTTGCCATGACCTAAAGACGAGGCTGCCCAGTGCCCGACTATTGTAAATCCCCTGGTCACATAATATCCGGTGTCTTCCTGTCACTGTGTCGACCGCGGGTGTTGTGCAATCAGCTGGGATTAGATTCCTAGAAAAACACTGGATTGTTTCTACGGCAACAGCTTGGCTCCATTGACCACCACTGTTGCTGCTGCTGTCAGTGTCTATAGAGAGTAATGAAAGAAGCCCGGGCAGATCGAGCGTTTCCCCATCACCGCGTATCCCCTGTGTGCCTGGACGGGTTTCAAAGCTTAATCAATGACAGAAAATGAAGTCAGAATTGTTTTTATTGTGAGTGGAGGCTTTTAATTAGGAAAAATACTATACTGAAGGAATGCGTGATACCAGCTGAAACTGGTCACAAGAAGATTGTTTTGTAAGTGGTAGTGCCAAGCCCAAATAAATTGACATGGTTATGTATTGAATCAATACAGTATGTGGAAGAATAGCCAATTTCACTTGATTGATATAGATAGAGTCAATTCTGTGTGTCTTTCTTAATTGTTTTCAACAAAATGGGCACAGATTTCACACTGGGTAAGTAAACTTAGACTATATTGTCATTATTTTTCAATAAATATACTTTTTGTGACGTTTTTGTTTGGTAGTGTGCCTCGTGATCAGATATTCTAATATAAAATATGTGCCATGGCTCCAAAAAGTGTGGAAATACTGATCCATACCCTCTCCTCCTTACTCTATGAAAACGGGGGTATTATACTGGTCTTTGGCAATAATTGCACACATATTTGTGGCTTATTTTGCAGTAGTGAAGACTCTTCATGTGCAAATGGATACAAAAATGGCAAACAACCAAGAAATAACCACTCTATCAGGACAATTTCGATTTTTATTTTGTAACAGTCTTGTATGGAGTAAAAGAGTGACAATTTATAAAAATGCATCTTTGTCTCCAGTTTTCTCCAATAATGTCTGAAATCTTCAATAAAAACACAGCCTGCTCAGCGCTTGTACGACATCACGGTTTATGTAGCAGACACAGCGGTTCCACACACTGCAGCGAAACTCAATCCTCTTGTGGGGGACACCGAAACCAAAACAGAGCAACCCGCCTCCCCGCAGTGCCCCAGCGCGAGTGCGGGTTGTCCTCCAATCACCCACCCATCGATCTACAACGATGACTGAAAACCATAAAAGCCCATTGATTACTCCTGAGCTGATTTTAACGAAGCTAAAACACCCATTAGTTTTTCTCACAGTCCCAAACGCGACATCTGCCTCGTTGTAAGCTTCACTAATCTGTCGCCGTGACAACTCCATGGTCCTCTCCATTCACAATTTTCCCTTTCTCTTTTTTCTCTCTAACCTCCTCCGGTCTTTGTCTTTTTTTTCCTCTCCCTCCCACACGCTCCAAGACTTCCTGCTAGTCCTCGCACCCCTCACCCCCCCCTGACGGTGTGAGTCAGCACCACCACCACAGCACATACCCCTGCATCGATCTACATTTGGCCCGCCGCTACTTTCCTTTCCTTTCTCTTCTTTCTTCCTTTGCTCCCGTCCTGTCTCTTGTCTGACACCGCAGAAGGGGCAGGGGAGGGGTGTCATAGGACGTAACTTTGGGGGAGCAAAAACAAAAATAGGATGTGTTGAGACAAGTGTGGAAAGAGGAAGTGAGAAAATGACTGCAGAACGAGATGGTGTTTGGATACAGTATATGCAACGGTTTGAAGGGGAAAAAAGGGATCTCAAACCTGCAGCTTAGGAGCAACCAGGAGATCTTCTCTTCACAATCAGCTCCACAAAAGCTGTCTACATTCTTCAAGTACATACGCTTGCAAAGTTTAGGTTTTCTTCTCTGTCATTTTATGTTTTCCTGTAAAAATAAGGCACTGTATGTGTAAACATGGCCAGAATTACCTGTATTTTGAGTGATGATAGCTGGGTAGAGCCAGGATTAAATTTAAGGTTTTATTTACCCTTTTAAGTTTACATACCCTTTTAATCTTGTGGCCATTTTTCATACAATATGAACGATATCACAAAAAGCCATTTATTGTCAAAGAACTGAGTTTTCTCTTTTGAAATCATAATGAAACAGAAACTACTCAAATGTCCCTGATCTAATGTTTACAAGACCTTCAATAACTGCCAGGAAAATTGTTCAGGAGCAAAGAAAAACTCACTTCAGCTGAAATACAGGACTCTCTGACAAAATGTATGTTTGTTTCAAGATGCACAATATGTAAACTTTTGATCAGGGACATTTGGCTGGTTTCTAGTTTCTAGAAAAGCGTAAACAAACAGGTTTTTTGGGAAATAAAGGTTTTTGTGTTATCATATTCTATGAAATGCATAAGTTATGAGCACAACTGTACCTTGTTTAGTTTTTGAAGGTATTTGTGAATCAATCTGTAAAAATTGCCTGGTTTTTTGAGGGTTCAAAACTGAATAAATCAGGCTAGGAATTAAATATTGAAAAATGCCTCTGTTGTTTCAGTCGTTGCCACAATGCAGTTAGCATATGGAGAAGTCTGTGCAATAATTACACTCCTTATCATAAAGATTGGGTTATATATAGATGAATGTTTATATGTTAAGAGAGCAAACTGGCACAAAACCTGTCTCCCCTTAATTTAGTAAAACAAATAAAAGAAATTCATGGAACGTATCGCTACAATTACAGCTATTTCCCAGCGTTTGTTTATGGTAATAACACTCATCATACTTGAAACACAAACAACGGTCTCTGGAAGTGGGAGAACAATCAAACAATCCGTCTCACAAAGTGCTGGCGAAAAGAGCTGCAGTAGACTTTGCGTGGGATAGATGTCAACAACTCAAGACAAAAAGGGGGGAGCGAGCTGCGGCTCATCTAAATATAGGCCCCAGCAGCAGCAGCAGCAGCAGCATGGACTTAAATATTTCATCTCCTCCAGAAATGAAGCGCAGGAGCTTTGGGAGGAGAGTGCAAGGAAGAGGAGAGAAGAAAGGACAGCCGCAAGGGGCATAGACTGGGTACAACGGGGATGGAGTCAAAAATAGCAGACAGAAAAAGCAAAGAGGAAGCTGGGTAGAGAGCGAGTCTAATCCATTTCAGTTTCATGCCAATACAAAGACGCGAAAACCTCCAGACATTGGCGCGTCATGGGCGATAAGGGAGCCATCTTCTTGACTCATGCATTCTCGGGGCAACTTATTGACGAGTCGAAGATTTTGCACCTTCCGGCGTTTGGCTGTTCAAAAATTAAACAACTTTTTTGGGTTGTGTAAAAACCCAGATTAGTGCCAAGACGATTCGAAATAGTCATAGCTCTTCTTATCTCACTGACAGGGAGAGGGGGTTTAGTGCCAGCAGCGGTGTCATCCAGCTTTGGCCGCTCTGTCACTCTCCGAGGAGGATGAAGTGGTGCTTTGTTGTGGCTGTAAGCGGCTGGCTTTTTCACGGTCTGCTTTGGTGAGGCGTGTGCGGTGAGTTCAAGGAGAGATAGAGGTGAAAGCTGCGCCTCTGAAGGGCTGCGGCACCAACGGGACGGGGCATGGAAAAGGGAGAGCACAAAGAGGGAGAGGGGGATAGCACCACAGGGGGTGTCCTGCTAATAGCTCCGGTGCACACACAGGTTAATTAGGGTTTCAATTAGTTTTTTGTTTTCAGGTGTTTTGCAAAGAGAGAAGCCCACATACATAAAAGACTGGGAAATAACTTCATAAAAAGACTTAAAAAAACACTATTTAGTCATAATATACTGAATTGTACATAAAAGGCTAGGCAATAACTAAGAACACTATTCAGTCATCATTTGCAAAATAAAAAAAAATGCTGGTTAGAGTAGTAATGTAATGGGATTACAATTGCAAAACTGGTAATTAGATTATCAAGTAACGATTCAATTACTTTTTTGAAAACATACATTTTCAGCTGTATTTATTTTAAGAAATATACAATTTTTGATAAAATTTTGGGTTAAGCAGTAAAAAATATTCAAAGCAAGATTTAGTCTTTAATAAAGTTCATTCCAAAGCTCTGAGCAGCTGTTGCTTCATCCTTTTTTGTTTTTTAAACCGAAGTAGCTAGTAATCAGATTACTTTTAAAGTAAAGCAATCAAAGAAGTAACCAGATAACTTTAAAGAAGAGCAATCAGTAATTGGATTACTTTTATGGAGTAATCCCAGCAACACGTGGGAGCAGCAGAGAAGATCTGTGGAGCCCCTCTCCCCTCTATCAAGGACATGTACTCCACCCGTCTCACCTGCAAAGCCATCAAAATCGCCAGGGACCCTCGCACCCATCACACAGTCTCTTCAGGGTGATCCCTTCAGGGAGGAGACTGCGGAATCTACGGGTCAGTTCCAGTCGACTGAGGAACAGCTTCGTACACAGGGCCATCAGGAAGCTGAACTCCCTGGATTTGAGTAACTATTTCAAGACATCCGCCAGTGGGATATGTTTTTCACACCTAAATTAAGAAAAAAAGATGTCATCGCAGTCAAAATAGATCTTAATTTTTGACAACACAGTTTCCCTTCTGGATCAATAAAGTCTAAGTCTAAAGGCAGCCACACACTAGAGGATTTTTAGCCAGATTTTTAGTCTTAAGAGGTGTGGCTCAATAAAAACTTATCATGCCATGATCTACGGTGGGACATGTGTGTGTATGTGTGTCCTCATGTCTGTCTTTAAGTGTGTGTTGTCTTTGCACAGATCTTTAGTCTCAAAAGATTAAAAATCCTCTAGTGTGTGGCCACCTTAAGTCTAAGTTTAGATTAGACTGATGTACAAACTGATGAAATAGCACTCTACCAATACATAAATTACCAGTAAAGAATCTACAACATTATGCGCTGGCCTTTTCATCCTGAAAAAGCTTAAATCGACAATATTCAAGGGTTTGTATAGGTGAAAACAGCAGAACACAAACACGAGGTGGTGTGTCCTTTGTCCTGTCATTGTTCCTCGGTGATGGATGAGTTGGAAAGCCTCGCACAGGAGGGTCATTACAGGGGGCCTAGAGGAGCCTCCTCAGCCCCACACCTACAGAGCGGCACCGGCCGACGCACGATAGGCCAGACACCATCGCAGTCGAGTGATAATAGAGAGCACGGGCACGCTCGTATTCAGCCAGTCACACAATGGAAATGCCTTTACATGAGCAGCAAGATAAGAGGCCGCCGAGTCTGTCTGCAAAAACACCAACCCCATCTATCATTGGTTCATAATAGGCAAAGGTAACAAAATACACATTGCCATATTCTTCTGCTGTATTCGCCAAAAGGTTCAATCCGCGATCTGAGTAGTTAGTATTCTGATTTAAATTTGACCACTCATTGAGCATAATGGAAATTGGTAATGTGTTTTTGCTCATGAAAAACAAACAAAGAGTCCAGGAACAAAAATATGTGAATAACACAATTGTCAGACTGAACCTTACCGTTCAAAAGGGATGCTTTGACATGACATCTTCTCTAGATATTGGTGGAAAAAAAACAGAAATCCACACAACCAGAGACATCAACTCGAAGATGTCTAAATGATTATTGTTATATGCAATGATGTGGAATATGGCAAAGGAAAAAATGTTCCAATACTATTTTACCAGCTATCCTGAAGCTAGAAACAGCATTTAAATGAACCTGCAGTCATTTCTGCGCACGGAAAGGATGCAAACAAGTCAATGGCACCATGATAAATGCAGTTTGAGTACAGAACAGCACTAGAGGAAGTTTATGGGCTTATACTGTATACTGTATATGTGGAAGACTCTTTTGGATTCTATTTGTGACGCAACAAAATCCAGGGAGAACAGCACAGAGCAACAACCAAAGAATATAGGATTTCTCAAAACTGTGTGAATGAAGCAAATTACTAATCCAGGTTTGAATTGATGCGTGAATGAGGTTATAACATGGTCAAAAGCGCAAAAAAGTTAATTTTGCATGATGTGGCCCCTTTAAGATCTTGATACAACAGATAAGTAATCTTTGTAAAGTCTTTGTGCTGTAACACTTGCACTACCATTTGTGTAATCAGTATGTTTCTGGACAAATCTTAAAAGTACTCTACAAAGTACTTTTACTTCAATACAAGATCGTGACAATGTCTCCAGATGAACAACAAAAAAGCAAATGAAATATTCTTTGGCCCATGACTGAGACCAGACGCTGCTGTGACAATACTAACAAATCACCTCAATTATGGAGAGCACGTGCACGCTCCCGTTCAGCCGGCGACGCTATAGAAATGCTTTTACATGAGCAGCAAGATAAGCAGATGCGGCCACTTGTGCCTGCCCCCCCTCCCCTGTATAATTACAGAGAGAGGGGGACGGGGGGCACACGTGAACCAATCAATGACGTGCCAGACAGTCAATTCAATAATTAGAGAAAACATTTGTCGCACAGATCTCCAAACAAGCTGCACCAGAACAATGAGCCGCATTAGGCGAAGATTATCACATTGACTCCAAAGGTCAGCCATTACACTGATTGGCAAATTGGTTCAGATACCATCATTTTAGAGATGCTTTTCAAATAGGCACAGGACCAGCTACAGACCACAAACCATACAGACCAGCTCTTTAGAATGGCTTTCCTAAAGGTTTACATGGAAGTTATTACGAAAATAACTTGTCCTTTTTTGTATAATACCACGGTTTAAGGTTCTTGTTTGGCAGAACGAAATTTGTTCAAGGTCCAGTGATGCTTATAAATACTACTAGTAATCTAAAAAACATTAAATATATTAAAAGCTACGGTGATAAAAAATGATATTAATAAAAAAGAACAGCAGGGACTTCCACATGAGAGGCCATTAATGAGCGCTGTTCATTATTCTTACAGCCTCAGGGAACAAGCTGGACCTCCAATATTTGACATAATTCACCTAAATTGCCCATTTCATTTCAATACAGCATAGAGGGGAAGCTTTTTTATTCCAATTCAATGAATATAAGGTCACTCGAGTTGTTCAGAAATGTGAGAAATCTAACAAACACGTGAGTGCTGGAAGAACATCCAACTCGCTCACGTCAAATAATCTTCTCGCTACCTTACAAAGTCCCTGTACATAAGATCTTCAAGCATATAACATAAATGCTTTGACCAAGGCCGACCTGAAGAGGCGACGTGCATTTCCTCTTGTCTCTCTAAAAGCCTATGCGCAAATGAGCATGTACTGTACATACAAGTTTCTCACAGAGAAGAGGATAATGGAGGGTTACGCAGCCTCACCCACATGAACGAAGCTGCCATAATGAAAACCACAGAAAACCATTTCCCATTTCATACTTTTATGGGGTGCCTGTGCATTATATACACATCAGTCACAACAGACTAATTTCTTGAGGACTCGCTTTATTAAAAAACATTCGAGTTCGGGCGAGGACAGATGGACGTGAATGTGAACTCTATCTGCCCCATAATAATCCCTGCTCAGTCAATACGGCCAGCTGGATCAGTGCTGCCCCATTACACGGTGTTTGAGTCATTGCAGGAAAGGTTACAGTTTTTGGTATTACTTTGGCATTTCAAAGTGCATAAAGTGCAGTGGCTGTGGTTTTATTAACTGCAGGAAGAAGAACTTGGGAGACCTCGGCCAACGCGCTACTCCCACCCTTCAATACAGCTCTACTAAACTTTTGATCCAAATTCAAACATTATAGTGTATTTATGCTCTGTCTATTTATACAGACATGTAATAGTATATTTCGAGTTATGAAAGCAGCTGTAATGGGACTAGGACTGTCACGATTTTTAATCGACGATATATCATCCAAGAAAACAAATCGTTGAATAATGCATGCGCAATTATTCATGACACAAAAATACATTACTTGGTTAGAAATAAATATAACAGTGACGTTAATGTAAAATTACAGTTTGTAAAAATCACTATTTATTATTATTATGTTTATGTTGATCAAAAGCAGTGTTTGTGATGTGCCTTCCATGAGCCTCTCTCCTGAGGGCCATGTAAAAACGACTATGTGCTTCACTTTTCTAGGTGTGTTCAAAGTGCGTGCTAGATCTGGGAAGTTTGGTGAAAATATCAGCGTATATATCGCCATAACTGTGAAGAGCTTATTTCTCTGGTTAGCTTTTAGTTTTAGCCGTCACAGAGATTTACTGGGGCAGTTTAGTTTAAGTTTTTTTTTGCATTTACAGGTTTCGTTGTGACGCTTCTCACATGGTGGACATACCTGGTTTGGCTGAAGTCCGCTATGTGCTCACACCGGGGACGAGTCACAGGTTTATTCAGTCCTTGCTCCGCCATTGAGTTTAGCGGGTGGAAAAAGTATTCTGTTTACACTCCGCCTCTCTGAAAGCCCTGGTACACTAATACTGTATATAAATGATATGGATACGTGTGCTGATACAGTTGATCAGTTCAATACCACATTCCCTTTAAGCATGGGGAACTATGGGTAATCTACATAACGTTTTGGTGGGGCCTTGTTTAACGCACATAAGGAGACTACACATGATGGATGCACTACACAGACAGATGCTCTTCGCGCCGCGGATAGTGTTCATTCTCCTGTAAATTAAGCAGCACATTCATTTATCGAATTTATTGAGTCTAAAAATGCTATCGTCCTTCCTTTTACCGTATTTTCTGGACTACAAGTTGCACTGGAGTATAAGTCGCACCAACCAAAAATGCATAATGAAGAAGAAAAGTCACACTGGACTGTAAGTCACATTTTTTGGGGGGAAATATATTTATACATACGAGACCAAGAACAGACATTTCATCTTGAAAGGCAAGTCATAATAATAACAATAGAATAGAGAGTGTATGGTATGCTAACGTAACACATTGATGGTTATTCAGCTACACAAAGCATAAACAATGAACTGAAAAGGTGTCCTGTATGTTAACGTAACATATTAATTAATATACTGTATAAGTCGCACCTGAGTATAAGTCACAGGACCAACCAAACTATGAGAAAAAGTGCAACTTATAGTCCAGAAAACGGTACTTATCGTGCGATAAGTCGATATAGTAATGATCACGACAGGCCTAAATGGGACTTCTTATGTTAAAGATTGTGTGAACAAGCATTGATCCTCTTATGCTACATTTTCTTATAAGATTTAAGTGGCTCTGAAAAACTATAATAAGAATCCTATTAAGCAGTGGTTGCCAAACATTTGTTTGTCTTTCATTGATTCTCTGACTGCCCACGATCTCTAGGGTGTTCATTATTTAGAAAGTGAGCAACTAAACTCAGACTTATCAAAACAAGATAAGTGTGTTGTGTTCAAAGTTAAAGTATTCTGAGAATCAACCTTTCACAGAAAAACATCATTAGATTTTAATTTCCTTTAAAATTAATATTGAGTTACAATTCAGTTTCAGATTTTGAACATTTCAAGCACCCCATGCAAAATGCTTGTGACACAACAAAAAAGGATTGCAGCCATTACTGACCTTCCCATAGTATGCCATCAAAATCTGACTTTTGTTTTTGTTGCTCACATACAAATATATAAACTACTGCTGGCCGCATTAGCTAGGCCTGCCCAGTTGATTACAAGAAGCCATTTCTCTTGCTTGTTAGCTCCTACCTCTTAAAGTGGCTGAGCAGGGTGCCGACCAGCTCCCCGATGCGGCTCTCGTTTGGAGGGACCAGGCCCTGGAGACACACCACCAGGTCTCTGCTGTCCTTGGTGTGGAAGACGACCAGCTGGTCCTTCCCCGGGGACACGCTCACTCCCGTCACCTGGACCACGCCAAAGAGAAAAGGCGCAATGTCAGAGAATACAGAGAACAGGTACTATACTCTTATACTCTTATTAAAAAGGAAAGAAGTATGAAATTTGATATTCCTGATGAATAATACTTTAATGTTTGAAGCACCATCTTGAATTGAACTGAATGGACATAAAGATTGAGTAAATCAACATAAAAGCTGGACTAACAGTGCTAAAACTGAATAAAATATGTAAGTAACTTCGGTCTAAATCGGTCTTAAATATGGAAAACTGATGATCTAATAAAGAAATGTACAATGGGTCTAAATTGAAGTGGCCTTGCTCCTTCAGAGAATAGCAGAAATCAGCATTGTCAGTCAGAATACACAGGTCCAAGTTAATCCGACACAAAACATGCACATTTCTTTGACATTTGTTGCTACAGCTTTATCAAAAATGATCGAGCAATAGTACGAGATAAGAACCCAATCATTTCTCGACACTGAGGCACTTTTCAAATCTGGAAAACATAAAAGATTTGAAGTGCCGCTGGGAGCTCTGTAAACGCTTCCATGTTAAAAGACCAATCATAAAAGCCCCCCTCAGAAAAGGCCAGTATCTGATGGCTATTGGCGTATGGGAATTCTCACACTCCAGACTTAAATAGCTGGTGATGATGCAGCGAAGAGCCTCCCGGAGGACTAATCCAATGTCTTTGAGTTGAAGCCCTCAGACCACAAAACGATTGGGACGAGACAGGCTGAAAGGGGAATCCCTGCACTGCGGTTTGATTAGATTTATTGGTCAAAATAAAGAGAATAGAATCAGGTGGAGAGCAACAACATTGACTCACATGGAACAATTTCATATGGAAGTAAAGTGTTTTCTCTTGTGGTTGTCTTTTTAATGTTGAATGTTTATTTATTTTCTTTTTCAGATTATGTTCTTGAATGATTAGTTTGTACAAAAAAATACAGCTGTTTCTTCGTCATTGTGAACATAACTCAAGTTTGATAACAATGTACAGTATGTGCAATTATGCCATGGATTGTAGGCAAAGATTCTTCAGTCTTCATCTGTACTCTGTAATTGAAGTGTAGGACATTTCTCTCTTCATCCAAAGAGCTTCGTCAGCGAATGATGAGTACAGATGAAGACTGGAGAATCTTTGCCTGTGATGGACAACTCCTGTACGACTGAGAACCTACACAGATGGATTACATGTCAAGGATTGTTTTTTTAAATATAAAAGTAAAAAAAAAAAAGGGGGTTCCTCACCAAAATGAAAAGGGGGGTAGGATTTTGTTCTGACTGTCATTGACATTTTTGTTCAATCTTCACCCATTAAAAACAAAGATGTAAAATAGGGATTTGCGACCTTTCAGAGCCAACGGGTCAATTCTTTCACAAAATTCTGAATTCTTATCAGTACAGAGACACAAATCAAGCCTAAGATTAAAACTAAGATCAAGTTAGTTCTACACAGGGACTTAGTGAAGATTACCGCAGGTCTAAAGTGTGTCCAAATCCCAAAACTAAACCAGGACTTTACCACATCACCTTTCACTAAGTAATCAAAGAGCTGTACAAGCCAGGTCTAACGCATGTGGCTACAAACCCAAATGTTGCAGATGCCTGTTGTTACTTTGCAAACATTTCCTCAGAGTAACAGCTCTATAGATTGAGCCCAACCAGAGTTTT
>OMNZ01108917.1:0-10943 GCA_900303255.1 Lesueurigobius sanzi | reverse complement strand
GTTTCTTTTATTCAGACACTAGGATTAGAAATGTTGTTTCTTTACCTTGACATGTTTCAGCTGCTAACTGCGAGCCTTCATCAGAAGAGTCACCGGTGAGTGGTGACGTGTCAGCTTATCAGCTGTTCTTCCTTCCGAAGCGTGGCCAGTCTGATGGTCCTAATGGTTCCTGATTTCAATGGCCTCTTTTATCCAGTGCTTGAATTTGTTGGTTTCTGATCCAATGACCTGTGCCTCCTCCCATCACGGGAGGGGGGATCACGTCCCCTGCTGCCCTGAGACCACCGGGGGGCAGGGTGTAGCCAGTCTGACTCACCGGTGACACTTCTGATGAAGGCTCGCAGTTAGCGGCTGCAACATGTCAAGGTAAAGAAACATAAGTTCTAATCCTAGAATCTGAATAAAAGAAACTCACAAGCTGTGCAACGAGTAGACACAATGAACATCCCTAAGATAAGTTCTCCTGCTGTTGATGTGTTTTTTGGTAATTTAAAACTGATTTTACCGCTGATAGGAAGTCTCCAAATAGGAAATTTGCAAGTGTAATCCTTTATCATTGTTGAGTCTACAAACCTAGACTTTCTATCTTAGGTTTCAGGTTCACATCCTGCCAGAGTTTATTTTTTCATCTTATTGCATGTGCATAAGAGATGCTTGTATAGTTTATTTACAGAGAGATGCTAAGAGACAGTACTATTTCTATTTTTATTATTATTATTATTACTATTACCTGTTATTTTCTTCTTTGATGGCACATTTCCTGACTTTTTTGCACCCCTCTCTAAATTTCTCCATTGTGAGATCCATAAAGAACTATCTTATCTTATTATCTTATCTTCTTCCATCTGCCACAAAAGTGTAAATAATATCTCTTTGTGATATTATGGCAAAAAGGTTTACCATTTGCCCATAACACCTTGTAGTATACCTTGTATCATAGAAATCTTGTCCATTCTCCACCTCATTGTGGGTTTGTAAGAAAGTTAGTTTGTGTGAATGCGACCAGTGGGAACTAGCTTGACTGTCACTATCCGCAGGTAGACGGGATGGATGTCCTCTGTGTCCATGAGGCCACAAAGTTTGCCACAGACCACTGCCGATCAGGACAGGTCAGTTTTTATACGTATAAATAAGGTGTGTTAGTTTTAAGTATTTAAATAATATAATATAACTGTAAAACTTTTTTAGGGGCCCATAGTGATGGAGCTGCAGACATACCGTTTCCTCGGACATCACTCAGGCGACCCAGGCACGATGTCAGTCACAACCAAAAATGCTCAAACTCAGTTAACAATCGTGATGGGATTTACAGTATGGCACTTCAGAGGGAGCTGAATATTTGGGATCTATTCAATTCAAAGAGTCGTTCAAAAGACTAGCTCATGCTATGGAAACCAGTGACAAAACCCATATTATCTTGATCCTTATCCAAATACATTCTTTGATTACCCACTGCAAAAATATAATTGTCTGTGTCCATCATTAGGAGCATGTTTTGTATTGCTAGCAACAGTATAATCCATAATGTTACACAGTGTACCTTTAAGTATAATTGTGTTCGCTATATTTTTAGTTTTTTGTGTCATGTGCACTAAATAATAAAACAAAAGCCTTTAAGCCTTTGTTTTATTGGCAGCAGAGTCTGTTCATGTTTTATTGTGGTTATTCTCTGCACAGTTATCGAAGCTGTGAGGAGACCCAGGAGGTGCACAGTCTCCACGACCCAATCCCCAAGCTGCAAGAACAAATGCTCGACAACAACATGGCGTCTTTAGAGGAGTTTGAGGTCAGTCACTCCCTGCAAACAAACAGGACAGGCAGCCAATTGCCAGTTTCTGAAATAACTTGGTTGCCATGGTTTCCGGGTGCATTCGGCATTTACAAAGGTAGGACAACTCCAGGCTACAGCTGCTTAGTTCTGTATTACAGCGCTGCTAACAATGGGAACGGCAGTAAAGGAAAGGAATATACTTACCTGACATTATAGCTTAAATGCCAAATGCAACCAAGTTAGTTCAGAAACTGGCAAATAACCTCTTAAGCCCTAGAGTCCCCATTTTGGGGACTTGCCACTTTTAGAGACAATCCTTGTTTATTTTAATCTATTTTTTAAAAAGTGTATTTTTTTTTCTTGGAAAAACTGTATTTTATGACCAAATATATAAATAGGATCCAAAATTTTCAAATACAAATTACAAATTTGAATTTTTTTGGGCCAAAAGGTGCCAAATTGTGCCCTATTTATTACTATGGGATTCCGCCGAGACTATTTTAAATCGAAACCTCAATAACTTTTCAATTATTTATTGTTACAGAGATAAACAGTTGGTAAAAAGTCAATAATTAGCTGTAGTTACTATTTATGATGTTTATTTGCTTCTTTACAATGAAAACAAGCTGCTGACCTGCTGTAATGTGTTTTTTTATTTTAGGCGGAATTCATATTTATCTTATATAGTCTTTCAACCTCAATTACTCAGGCCCACTATGATTTTCTTGAAAATGTTCACATCTACAGTATCCCCATAGACATTCATATCATTTGAGAGCAATATGAACATTTTAGACATTTTACAAGCTGTTAAAAGCCTTCCAGAGTATGAGTATACACAGCAGGGCTTAAGAGGTTAAACAAATTACAGACAACTTTTCTAGGACGACACCAGTCATCAATTTGGATTTGATCTGATACCAAGCAATGGGCCCTATCCTCTAGTTCTTATTGTATAAATTATCTATATCTTTTACCTTTTATCTGTTTATTGCTGTTCACATCATGTCCCCCGTATGACCTGTCGACCGGGACTTTCATTTTCAACTGTGGCGTGCTGCGTGACCAGGCCCGGATCTACAGGGGTGCAAAAGAGTGACCTCATTTTAAAAGTTTGCACCCTCAGTTTTAGTGGCACTTTTTTGACACCGTAATATACAAAAATATTGTTAATAAATCAAACAATATGATTTCCGGATTTTTTTTGTAGATTCTGTCTCTCACAGGGGAATTGCACCAACGATGAAAATGTTAGAGGTGGGAGGTTAGATGTCTAAGTGGGAGAACTTGCAAAATCACCAGAGGATCAAATACTTATTGGCCTCACTGTAAAGTAAAGTATCGATATTCAGGCATGAGTACCAATACTTTCGATGCAAGCTCCAGTATTGAAGTATCGATATTTTTGTACCGATCTGCCCATCCCTAATATTTTCTTGTAAGTCCTTCTCTTCTTGCACATTAGTTTGTCTCCTACGTAAAATGAATCACTGTTGCATGCACCTGTTTTCATTTGAGTTGACAAGGACCTTTAACGTCAGTAATGGTATTTGTTTACAGGAAATAGACCGCGAGATCAGAACAGAGGTGGAGGAAGCGGCTCAGTTTGCGACGCAGGATCCCGAGCCCTCACTTAACAATCTGTGTAACTGCGTCTATCACAACAGCCCCCCGTTAAAAGTCAGAGGAAAACACCCCTGGGCCACACTGCAGTCAGCCAGCAAGAGGTGACGTCCCTATTATCACTAGTTCGCACATTTATCTTGTTCTTCTTTGATTGCATGTTTCCTATAACTATTCGCACCCACTGTATGTTCTTAAGACAAGTGAATTTATCCATTGTGAGATCAATAACGTCTTGTAAATCTTTTCACTGATCCGTTCACTGTCTTTGGCTGTGGAAATGGAAGCTAATTATATATATCAATTATGCTGCAATTAGGGCTGGTCAATTATAGGAAAAACTAATTAATCAATTATTTTAGTAACAATTGAAATCACAATTATTAAAACGTTTGTCATATATTATGACTTTTCCAATTGTATCGATCCTGCTTGCATTTTTCTCTCTTTCATGAAAAAAAAAAAAAAGATTTCTTACACTTTTCGCTTGAATTTAATGGTTCACACCGAGTTGAAATTGTTTAGTTAAATATATTGCAATACTATAACAATATTTGACATAGGGCGGCTTTATTATTGCAAACAATAATATTGAGACAATTTTAGGGATAATAAAAGTCATGATTGTCATTGTCATCCTTCGGCGCATCGTCTGACTGAAACCTATACAAATGCATCATATTTTTGTTTATTCTACTGTAGAAACCCATATTTACTGTTGCACTGCTCTGCCACAAGGTGTCAGCAGTTCACTGATAAACAACATGTCCTTGTGGATGCAAAGTACCTGATTAAGGAGATCATGCAGCTTGTGTGTGTCATGCTTGTTTCAAAATATGTGTGTGCCATTAAGTATATTATTTATACGGCCTAGAAAAATAAACCATGATAAAGTAAAATTGGGAGAGTAAAGATGGCATAGCTGCAGTGTTTTAAAACCTGGTGTATGCGGAATCCTAATGTGGGAAGCATTTTTGAACCTTGAACAGTAATACACTGTTAAATATGTTTGTGTAGACTTTTTGATCTGACAGAGATATCATTGACTGGATTGGGCTGATTGAGTTGAGGAATGTGGACGTTTCACTCCTATGTTTAGAAGCTTCTTCTGGCTAATTAATCAAAAGTAAGACTGGTTAGAGGCCTTACTGTAAACAAAATGTAGCTGTGGCGGCAGTAACGTCAATTTAAAGACCCTATATACCCTATATATATTTTTTTCAGAATAATGAAAAGAGCAAAAGTTTAAACTGGTAGCTGTGCTCCAAATTAATTCCCAAAACATTTCTAACATCAGATGTTTTCAACTTGCGGTATCACCACTGCCACAGAAATGCAAACATTTTACTTTTTTTTTCTACTGCATATTCAATATACTGAAGGAAATCTATTTTCACCACTAGTAGAAAAAATACAGAGGACCTCTAAATATTGTCGACTGGACTGGGTCGATTGAGTTGAAGATGTTCTATCTAGACGATCTCCAACCAGGAGCTACCTCTAGCTCGCCAGCCCTTTCTAAGTAGCTCGCCAAAGGATTTCTAAATTTCTACACACATTATAACTCTTATTCTTTTGAAGATGCATATAAGAACATCCTCTCCAAATATTTACGTGAATATTTTATATAATAAAGAGGAAACTCAATTAATTTTGTTTAGTGTTGAAATAACATCTTTGCACCAGGTGAATTACACTTAAAGGCACTATACCGGTTTTGTTTTAGATTTAAAATGAAAGAGGCCATGAATAAATTCAATTATTAGTTGGTGTCCAAACTCATTTTTAACTTTCTTCACCCAGTTCTTCACAGGGATGAGTTTATAAACACACTTAATTTCATAACTTGTGGGGTCACTTTTTAGGATCTAAGTGTATACATTAAAGAATCAATGGATGTGCCAAAAGAAAAAAAAATAAAAGTTTGAGAACCTCTACAGCTCTACCTACGGGTTTGTTTTGAAGTGATGTCTGAACTTTACCTTTGATGACTTGACCACGCCCCTTACGGCCTCCTCCCGGCGTGACGCAGAGGGACGCAGCGTGACGCAGTGACAGGTAAACCGACACCGGCCGCCATATTGGGCAAGAGCGGAAGTGAGTGAGCAGAGCCAGGAGGGGCGGTGTCAGCGCTACGACCGATCCCGCATTCTGCTGCGTTCCCTCGGCTTTCGCTCGCCTCGACAGGTCGGTAGCTGGTGGTGGAGGCTCGCTGGCTCTGGGACCAACTTTTACCACTTCGAAAACGGAGATACAGCGGACGCCAAACAAGGGATAATTTCTAAAACAAGATCACCGGGGACTATCGACCACACGAGAAGCGGAGGAAGACAGGCTGACAGTCCGAGGAAGAAGAGCCAGTAGAGCGGTAAAAGTCTCGGAGGGAGATCGAGGAGATGCCGCTGGCTCAGTTGGCGGACCCCTGGCAGAAGATGCCTGTGGGCACCGCTGCAGAGGTGAGTCCAGCCCAGGCTGTCAAAGAGCGCACACTGCCCTGGTTCTGGGGCTGTCAGCTCCCGTCTCCTCCCGTACTAAAGTATATGGCACCTAACTTACTTTAGCATGATTGCAGAGATTAGTTTAATAGCCTGTTTTATGTAATTTGAAGGCGAGCAATGACAACGAAATGGTTTGTGTTATCACGCTCCAAGCATGCCATTTTAGTTAATAATCATGAGTAATAAGGTGCAAGGTATGTACTTTGATTCTTCTCATAACTTATTTTAGCCACTGTAAATGCTGCACTTGGATTAAGATTGTTGTCTGCGATAGCCTCTGCTTAAGGAGAGGCACTGCAGGCAAAAATAATTGTATTCAATGTTCTGGTTTTGAGACAGTTTGTTCTCTTAACATAAACTTTAAAATAAATGACCTAATCTTTACAATAAGGATTGTAAAAACTGTAGAACAATATGAGAAATTGTAACTTCAATTACCATTTT
This sequence comes from Lesueurigobius sanzi, assembly GCA_900303255.1. Taxonomy (NCBI): domain Eukaryota; kingdom Metazoa; phylum Chordata; class Actinopteri; order Gobiiformes; family Gobiidae; genus Lesueurigobius; species Lesueurigobius sanzi. Next base: position 4,607 of record OMNZ01108917.1, on the reverse strand, counting down.
CTCAGAATGCATTTTTCTCACGTTGTGGGTTGTGGCAAAACATCTCCACTTTAGGAGCTTCTACAGGCTGCAAACTATCAAGTCTTGTACTTAAGCACTGCATATTAAGGTTTGTTTGGAGGGGTGTTTCAATATTTAATCCTAACCTGATTTATTGAGTTTTGAACCCAGCAAGAAAGGTGAAATTTGATTTATTGTTTTACAGATTTATTCACTAATAACTAGTTTATTCAAAAACCAAACAAGATATGCAAAATCCCCTCAGAACAAATCTTGGTATCTACTACATTAGCAAAAGGAAACCATACATTAAACCTGACTCCATCCATTATTTTGATGTTGCTGCTAAAAAATATGGACAATTTTGGCCATTTGTACGCATTAAACACCTTTCTATATGAAACTGTCAACTTTCAATACATTTTCTTCCCATATTTATGTTAGCAATCTTCAGCAAACCTTTCAAATTGAGTTACTCATTCATTTTTCCCCTATTCACCTGCAGTGTCTCACCTTTGCCAGTGCAGGAGAACACTGAGATATACAGTACACTGCCAAACAATCGTGTGCATTTTTAGAACATGATTTTGAGCATTTGCGATTTCAAAACGGCATGATTTCAATCTGTCAAGTCTTCCTACTAAATTGAATTACACTTAGAGCATGCTTTTAGTACAAGTAAAGGAAATGGTAGCAGTACAAGTAGCAATTGTTCTAATTTGTGGTTGTGCGTTTGTGTTTGCAATGCTGTAAGTCTATTTCATTGACAGCTCACTTTAATTTGCACCTGTCAAACCTTTTTACACTTGCAACTAAACGGGGTCCAATCCTCTCACATTCACCAGAGAGAAGAGGAACCGTTTCCTGTGAGGTTTTTGGTGCTAAAACGAGCCACAGATTTGCGATTACATTTTCAGCATGAAAGTTTGACAAGTGGTCCGTTGAATCCAATCTGTAAAAGCAGTGGTAGGCGAGTTGTCCTGATGAGGGGCCGATTTTCTCCCTCGTCAAAGGACCAGGGGCCAAACCTCCCAACCGTGGCCCAAAGTAAAGCACTACTTTCTACAAATGCATCGTCGTTATGCATCGTATATGACCTAACAGGGGTTTGGAGATGGCAGGATTTTGCCCCCGGGCCTGACGTTATGTACCCCTGATGTAAAAGGTAAATAATAAGTAGGGCTGAAACAACTAATCTATCAATCGACAACTAATTGATTATTCAAATAGTTGTCAACTATTTTAGTAATCAATTAATCGTTTCTGGTACATGTCGACTAAGACAGAACAAGAATTGCATCAAAAGTTTGTATTTTTGGATGAAAAAAACATTTAGTCTCTAAAGGTATTGGGAATAGACTGCAAAAAAAAAAATATATTGATTAGTTTAAATTAATAGAATAAGTATTTTTGACAGTAATTGGGGTAATTCTGAATTCCTGCCAATGGATTAAGACTATTTGCATTTAAAATAATCAATTCAAGTATACTTATTTCAAGAAGGTTGTACCTATTAGTTTTTTTGTCTGTCCCAAATACATTCTAGACCATTGTCTAACCAGAGCAGAATGATGGCTTTCTCTATCTCTCATTTGTCCCTGACTGAATCCTAGAGGTTCTGAGCTTTCAAATGAGGAATAGCATGTTCATATATTGTGAATTTTTGATCATCCTACAAACATTACCTTTACTCTATCCTCAAACAGTGTCAGTTTAGCTTCAGGTGGCAAAAAAATGTAGTTTAAAAAAATACACTTTCAACCAACCTTTTGGAGCCAAACGATTAACTGATTAATTAGTGCTGGGTGACGTGGCCAAAAAATGTCATCACGATCACAATTGGATTTTATCACAATTCATGTTTATAATGTCTTTTAAATGCGACGAAAGCCATCTGCTTCTTCTTGGGTTTAGACCTGGAGTTGTAGTGGTTCAGTCCTGTTATCGTTAGTTGCAGCCCTAATATTAAAATAACACATTCTTCAATATAGCTTATTTTGCAGCATTCAGTATAGACCCTTTCGCTGCTTACATCATCAGTGACATCAGCTAGAGGCAGGAAGTGAGCAAGAGAAGTAAGATTAAACTAAAACTAGCGATTATAAGTGTAAAACTACAACTAAAGAATGTGGTCCTGTTGTGGCTGAAGGTCCAAGAACAAGAGGAATGACATTTGAGACGATAAAATAAGGTTTTATCTGATATTTCCAACAACAGTTAGACATTTGTTTATCGTTACTATGACGACAGCGACAATGGAAATGGATAGGGATGTAGCTTTCCGCCTCCAGCTAAGCCCCAAATGTTTACAAACAATGAAAGGGTCTATAGATTGTCTTCCCTTGACCTTAATTTGCTCATTATTTCTAAGTTTAATGCTCAAAGTTCTCCAAGGCAACAAAGTACACCTTAACCTTAACTAAAATAAAGTTTTTAGTGCCCACTTTACTTAAATCTCTTTACCTACAAATCCCTTATGGACCAGATGAGAGTTGATCATCCGTATCCAGATTGATGCTCCGAGGTTGTGTCTTCCGAAGTGCAGAGCTGCCGCTGTGTCCTTGGGCAAATCCCTTCACCCCACGGTGCCCCTGTGGCCAGTGTGTATACATTCATGCATTGAGTGGCTGCCAGAGCGGATGGAGCTTTGATGTAAAGTGCTTTAAGTGCGCGTGAGGTTGGGAAGCAGACACAGGCGCAGAATAAATTTACCATTTACCATAATTGCTAATGGATTCTGACTAAAATAGTTGTTCTGCGAGTGGGGTTTCCAGGAGATGACCTCAGCTCAACTCTGTCTTCTTGTTTTGGAGGCATTTGTGCGTTAATGAGGGCTAGATGTGGAAGTCAGACGCCCTTCCTAATGGGGGTGGGCGATATTAACAATCATGATCAAGCCATATTTTGCAAACTATCAAAAATATGTAAAAATATGTAGATTGCTGTGTTGTTAAAAAGGTAATTGTCTTGAATGAACTGGAAAAGTGCGGAAAAAATAACATTATTCTACCTTTTCGGAGAGATTACACATCTAATATATTACATTTTTTATTTTTAGCGGCAGTTTTTGCAGGTTGGTATTCATTTATTGACATTAAAGACATACTTTTGATATTATTTTGTAGATGATATATTGCCCAGCTCTACTTCCTCATAAGGCTGAACGATGCTGAAAAAAACCTGCAATATCAATACATACATTCAATTTAAACTCAAATTGTGCTTTGTAAGTGATTAATTCATTTGTTTTTCAATAAATTGTGTTAAAATAACTTCATAAAGACTTCAAAAAACACTAAATCAAGACCAAAACAAGCCTAAAATTGAGCCAAATTAGGAAACTTCTAACTTAAACAGACTTTTTGCACATTTATAAGTTCCCTGCATTTTTATTTTTAGGCTGAATTAGCAAAAAATGTGTAACTCTCAGTCAGATGGAAGACTTTAGTGATCCTGCACTGTATTGAGGTTTCTTGCAATATGGATACAGCATCACTTAATATTACCATACAATCATAGGCCAAGATTCTTCAGTCTTCATCTGTACTCTGTAGTTGAAGTGTAGGTTGTTTCCATCTTAGTCTGAGAGCTTCCTCAGCGAATGAAGACTTAAACACACTCGTGGGTCTCTTAAGAGCAAACCAGGAGGCGTGTGTTTAAGTCTTTATTCGCTGAGGAAGAGCTTTTGACTAAGATAGAAACGTCCTACACTTCAAGTACAGATGAAGCCTGAAGAATCTTGGCCTACAATGGACAACTCCTGTACGACTGAGAACCTACATTACCATACAATATTTTTGTTGCCCAACTTCCTAACAGTTTTTTTGGGGGGATAATGGCCGTAACATAGAAGCTTAGACTAAAACACCCAAAGGCTATAGGCCAATGTTTTTTTTTTCATGAAAGAAGTTCAATGTTTTCTTTTGTATTGTATTTTTGAAACTACAGCTGATTTAATTATCTTTCAAAATCGATCTGATTCTGAAACTGCTCAAACTAAACTACTCTAAAACAAATTATATTTTGACAGCATGAAATTTTTGCTTTCCTGCAAACACACTGTCTCCATTTAAAACTTGGCAAACTTCCCACTTCTGTCACAAAAAAAGCAATTACATATTGGATCCAGATGCCTACAATGGCATTTAATTTAGGGCTTCGTCAATGCAATGTCTGTATCGCAAGACACCACGATATACAGTATATCGCGAAATCACTAAAGTCTTTTGTTGACAAACTCAAACAAAAGTGCAAAAGTTCAATTTATAATTAAGATTTTCCTAAGTTTGTTCCATTTTTAGCCTCATTTTCATCCTGATTTACTGTTTGTTGAAGTCTTGTTTTGACAATTTGCTGGGAAACAAGTAACTTATATTCTGGAACTTATCGTGAAACAGTCGCGTTAATAACATATTGCACATATCGTAGAGCTGGCGATGTGGCCAAAAAGTCTTATCACAATTTTCTTTCATTTAAATCACAATTCATGTATATTCTTTTTAAAGGCACTAAAGCCATCTGCTTCTTGAGTTTAGACCTGGTGTTGTCCTGGTTTGTTCTTGGTTTAGTCCTGGTTCAGTCTGTGATATTGTCCAGGTTCAGACTTG
>OMNZ01108913.1:1922-12702 GCA_900303255.1 Lesueurigobius sanzi | reverse complement strand
TGTACTTAAGTAAAAGTATCTGATGGAATTTCTACTGAGGTAAAAGTGTAAAAGTATCCACTTTAAAATGTACTTTATGGGACTAAACCAGGACTAAACCAGGTCTAAACCAGGACAAAACCAGGTCTAAACCAGGACTAAGCCACAACCAAACCAGGACTAAGCCATAACCAAACCAGCTCTAAACCAGCTCTAAACCAGGACAAACCAGCTCTAAACCAGGACTAAATCAAGTCTAAACTAGGACTAAGCCACAACTAAACCAGGTCTAAACCAAGTCTTAACCAGCTCTAAACCAGGACTAAACCAGCACTAAACAAGGACTAAATCAAGTCTAAACCAGGACTAAGCCACAACTTAACAGGTCCAAACCAGCTCTAAACCAGGTCTATACCACAACTAAACTAGGACTAAACCAGCTCTAAACCAGAACTAAACCAGGTCTAAACCAGGTCTATACCACAACTAAACTAGGGCTAAACCAGCTCTAAACCAGAACTAAACCAGGTCTAAACCAGGACTGAGCCACAACTAAACCAGGTCTAAACCAAGCATTAACCAGGTCTAAACCAAGTCTTGACCAGGTATAAACCAGGACTAAACCACATCTAAACAGGTCTAAACCAGGTCTATACCACAACTAAACTATGTCTAAACCAGGTCTAAACGAGGAGACCACTAAACCTAGTCTAAACTGGGACTAAACCAGTTCATTGTAGAGAGGTCACTTTGAAAATAAAATACTTTAACTTTTAACCCAATTTAAAAATGTAGTGGAGTAGAAAGTACAGATACAGGCTCTAAAATGTAGTGAAGTAAACCTTAAATTAAAAAGTATTCATCATAAAATGTACTTGAGTAAAGTAAAAAGTACCTATAATTTGTACTTTTTACTTTGCTAGTTTCCACCACTGGGAATTACTATTGCTGAAACTTAAGTAGGGATTCTCCAGTAGTTAGACCAGACATGGCTATACAGTAAGAAATGGCCACCTGAGCCCTCCCATGAGAGGAGAGACTAAATGGACATTATTCCTCGTAAACGGCTTGTCTGTGCTCGAAGGTACACGTTTGGACTTGGGTGAAAGGCAGCGACTGCACCATCCCCAATCACAGGTCAGTGGTGCTGAACATGGGGTTGTCGTCACCCAAAAGAGGGTTGTTGGAGCGAACCTTGTGGTCGCGCTGAGCCAACGCTGCACCCAGAGGCTCGATGTGCAGGCCGCTGTCGTTGTCCGCGTCGTCCACCCGGGATTTCTGCTAATGAGAGTCCAGGGGCGTCAGGATCTGTGCCACAGTAATGATGAAGATTTTCTTTCTACATATTAATTTACCATGATGGGCTGGGTATCCTTCTCCATCACTGCTAAGTCGTTGTCCAAGGAGTTGACGCTGGAAAAAAGTGAAGTTTTACATTATATAGAAATGTGTTGATTGGATAACGGTTTCAGTTTCAGTTTAAGCATTTGTTTTTTATGTGTTTATCTGTGACAATGATGTAACACTATGTAAAATAAACAACTTTCATACCATACAGATATTTCCATTCACTAAATCTCGATAACATTTAAGATGAACAGTTCTTTATATATTCCACTATTTATATTTTATGAAAAAGTCTTATCTGGAGTGAAGCCCCTATTTTGGACAGTGTAGCCTCTAGAAGTTATGATAATTTGAAGTCTCCTATAGAGTAAGGGATAAAAAGATAAATTAAACTTTCTGCCCAAAATCTGCCATTTTGTTGGTAAGAGGCATTGTATAATAATACACTGTGGGTTTTAAAGTGTAATATGCTGGAGATTTTGTTCACATAAAAGTATTTGGCCAGATGTTTTTACCAGACGTCAGCCAGCAGCTAACGGCTCATTTTGTCTAAATTTTACTTGTGATGGGATTTATGGCTCTTTGCAGGGAGCCGAGTCTTTGGGATCTGTTCATGTCAAAGAGCCGTTTAAAAGAGTGGCTCATTTTTATGTCAATTTTGTGTATTACCCCAGACAGAAAACTCACATGATCACTGACAGCCACACACGTTTCTTTATTAAAATGATGCAAAGTTATGATGCTGATGATTTTAACCCTTTGAAAAACATGTGAATAAAATACTGTGCGACAATTAATGAAAAGAGGCCACAACTGTCAAATAACTGCCAAATCATTTTAGAGCAAAAATGTTTTGCGTTTGTTGCTGATTCTTGAGGCCATTTCGGGTAAATGTGCACTACCGGTCCAAAGTTTGGGGTCACTTTTTATTTTCAAGACTATTTACATTGTATGATTCTTCTGTGTAGGTTCTCAGTCGTACAGGAGTTGTCCATCATAGATTCTTCAGATTTCATCTGTACTGTGTAGTTGAAGTGTAGGACGTTTGGCTCTTTAGCCAAAAAGCTTTGTCAGCGCTGTATGATTTTCATTGAAGGCATTAAACTATGAATGAACACATATGGAATTGTGTAGCTTTTTTTTTTTTTTAAAGGGTGAAATAACTCAAAATATTGTTTATATTCTAGATCAGGGGATACCAACCCTAGTGTTTGTTGAAAGCGGCCACTGATATGCCACTAGACGGGCAATAGGGGGCGACTTAAAACTGCCCCCAATCAACTCTCAGTCACCACACTAGTGTACAAAATAAATGCAGACCTAGGAAGATATTAACCCAAGTACTGCATATGACCATGTGGGAGGTACAGACAGCAGGTTAACAATAATAGATACTGTTTAGTCTCTGTCATGTTATTTATTTTATGTACAGCACATCATGTATTTAATTGTTGTTCTTGTATAGTTGTACAATGTAATTGAAACCTTTTAAAGGACCCCAGGAAGACTAGCTGCCATTAAATGGGCAGCTAATGGGGATCCTAATAAACAATAAACAAATAAACCCTATGCCTATGGGCATTGGGCACCCAGGGGCCCTTTGGGGCATCTCCAGTAGCCCTTGACATAACATAACATATTTTTTTTTATTCTAAATACAACAAAATTATTTTTAGCAATGTTGTTATACTGGAGTTATCCAATACATAAAATAGTTCTTACTAGGGGTGTAACCATTTAGTTATGGAATAATAAATATTTATTATTAGGCAGTATTAATGACTTTCTTTTTTATGATGAACAAAACAAAACCATGTGCCCCAATGAGAACAGCCTCTTGTTAAGTTTCACTTTGACTGCCACAGAGCAGCCTTTGGTATTTGGACTGTTCCTGGACAACTTTATTTTTTTACATGTTGGAATTTTTGATTGATTGGACAATGTTCATGTGGAGAAGAATGGTAACTTATGACCAACATTGTATTTTATGCATTTGGACCATAATGCACCGCTCTGGATCTACTGCTGGACGTGGTCGTCTTCAGGAGAACCCTAAACAAGCCCACACTGATTTTTTTATGAAATACTATAACCCCTATTGCTCATTGAGTTAAGAAATGCCAGCTAAGATTTATCTGAGAGCCACATGCAGTCATCAAAAGAGCCACATCTGGCTCCCGAGCCAGATGTTCCCTACCCCTGGGATATACAGTATATTCTAAACGGATGCCCAACTTAATGATCTTGAAGTAGCCCTCAGCTCTAAAAAGGTTGGTGACCCCTGTTCTAGATTCTTCTAAATAGCCCTTTTTTCTTTTTCCACTTTATCGTTTTTTCTTTTGGCATTTTCTCAATGAGCTTCATTAGGTCGTGACCTGAAATGGATTTGAACAGTCTGTGAACTGAAAACCATTTCTGGTGACCACATTGTGAAGCTCATTGAGAAAATGCCAAAAGTGTGAAAAGCAGTAATCATAAAAAATAAAATAAACATAACTCCATATGAATAAAATAATAAATTGAATGCCTTCAGTGAGAATCTACAATGCAAATAGTCTTAAAAATAAACCATACATCAAAAAAGTGACCCCAAACTTTTGAGTGGTAGTGTATACTATGTAATTGACTGAAAAAAACATTCTTTTCACAATCGAGATCTGATTTGAACTGATCACCTATAAGAGCCGTTCAGAAGAGTCATGAAAGTCACTTCACTCATTTTTACATTGTTGTATTTACTTAATGACATTTAATGCCTTTTTATGTCCGGCGGAAACCCTGTATTTGGACAGTGTTTGCTAAAGCCACTTAACATGGCATATTTCATTGGTAATATTCAATTTATTCCATTCTATTCCTAAATGTAGTAACTTTTTCACTGATAATCTGACAGGGGGTTATTCCACTGCGACCCCGATCTCCTGAACACTTTGCACGCGACACAAACCTCCTAACACTGAGGCTATGAATGTGTACACTATTATGCAATGATACGGAGTGTGTGGAGTGGAGCAGCATCTCAGACGCTTTCGGGTGGCGGAGATGCCTTCCTCCGTGAAACCATGGAGACGGACCATCAGGCCAATCACCAGCCAATCAGATTTACCTGACCCTGTCCACATCGCTGTCCTCACCCAGGTCCAGCGCGATGGCGGCGTCGATGTTCAGATTGAGCACAGGGTTGGCTCTGGGGAATAGCAGGCGCAGTTAGAGCAGAAGGAATCAGTTCTATTTCTACACGGCAAAAATATACATCCGCATGAGTTATGGTTACTGGAAGTAAGAATATTTGATCCTAATTTCCCTCTAATTATCTCTTGTTATTATTATTAGTATTAATAAGCGTATTTCTGTTTTGCCACGTGAAAAATCTACCAATGGAATATGATTTTTCTCCCTTATTTTACGTAAAATTAGATTTATTGTCAAATTTTTATGTGCAATGAGAAATTTAATCTTTTTTCTCGTTTTTCCAGTGTATGCATCAACACTGGTTTACAACGTGTCAAGCACAAGAGCTATTCCTTTTAAAAACGCCCCCCCTGTGTGATCCTGTCTTAAGAGTTGTTGTAACAAGTGAATTTCTCCATCGTGAGATCAATAAAGAACTATCTCATCTTATCTTATCTTAAAGATGTAACAACCATTACTGGACTTTCGTTTATTATATATTAAACCGGGGAGTTCCCAAACGTTTCACGCTGCTGCGACCTTTAAAAAACCATGCAAAGAAGCTGCAACCCTCTAACCTAAAATGTTTTTGATGCCTTTAATGATATGACGAAGCCAAACATTTTAAAGTCTGGTTTCTAATTGTACTACATTACACTATAATATATTTGTAAATAGATGTGTGTCAAAAATAATAGAGAATATACTGTAGTATACAGTAGTATGCAGTAAAAAATTGGACCATTGAGTCCTGACTCTGGAAACATAAGCATTACATACATAAGCATTAGCATAGTACTTTAACCATAGACATTGGTTAGCATCAGATAGACATGAATAGTTTACATACGATGGCAGAATGTCAGGGTTTGTAAACCTATGCATTTCTTAGAATATGAAGGATAACAAAAAAAACGTTATTTCACTCATCGTTAGTGGTTTATTGTCAAAAAACCTATTTGTTTTACACTTTTCAACTAGAAACTAACCAAATGTCCCTGATCCAAAGTGTCAATATTGTGCATCTTGAAACAAACATCATTTTTTTTTAGTCCAATTTTGTAAGTGAGTCCTGTATTTCAGCTGAAGTGACTTTTTCTATTGCGTGTTGTTGGAAAGTAAGCCTCTGAGTGTGGGCCAGTGGAGCTCTCAGCAGCTCGTCTTCATGGAGCAAAAACCGAAAATGTTTCATGCTGGTCTAATATGTTATCTCAAATATTCAATTTGGTCGATACCATTTCGACGTAAGTGGTATCGACATAGCTATGAGTGGTGGTACATAGCTATGTATGTATTTGATTTAGTTACATACATGTATGCATTACATTTGTGTAGATGCCAATGGCGGAGGAAATTAGCTTCTACTCATGAGCACTTTAGTTAATGTACATGTAGGTATACCACTGTCATTGTATGTCAATGTCACAACATTTTAAGGACATCATTGTCATCCCAACGTCAAATCTGTCATACCTCTATGTATGGGTATATGTTTTTTTGGGAAGGGGTTTGTTTTTATTATTATCATCATTATTCTTTGGTAAACTTGAAAGGGTATGTAAACTTTTGAGCACAACTGTATAAGTGCATTGACTGTTTGTTTACTATAATACAGTATATTCTCACTAACATCATGATCAAAAGTCAATTACAAGTTGAGTGAGGCTCTTACCCCTCCATCGTGTACAGGTTGGTGCCTGGTACCACTGCGCCTCCTTTTTGGTTTTCAGACATCACGTTAGAGGCGGTATTCATGGCATTGGCTGCTTTGAGCTTCCGACGGTAACTGTTGAGAAAATACCGTAGGTAATTAGACATGCCAAAACTAAATACTGAAGAAGTGCATTATAGCAATGATTAAACAGAAGTATAAGTTATCAAAGCTATGCACTAAAACAGAGGATGTAGCAATATTTGCATAGTTGTATAGTTACAATTGATCCTGCTTGTTCCTACTCCTTCATGCTCTATTTTGTATCTTATGGACTTTTTGGGGGGGCTTTGTAGAGCCCAAATTATTTTCAAACAGCGGATGAAGTCTGTGGACGAATGACTTACTTTCTACGAGTGCAGAGCAGAGACGTGGTGAGGACTGCGGTCACAATGACGAGGCCTCCAACCATCCCAAACAGGACGTACAGCGCTGTGTTCGGTTCAGGTTCTTCCGGGTCCCCAACACCCTAAGGAGAGTGTCACTATTTTAGGCTCATCATTAATTCGATCACCAAAAACAGATCTACCTTTTTAGTGATTCTTTTGGAAAACTGATCGTTTTTTTTCATTCATCTTTAAGTTTTCCAGCATCGTTAGTCTCTTTCAAAACTCTTTCCCCTATTTTATCATGAAGTGGGGCTTCCAGTGTTTCTTCCAGTCCAGACAACGTCACCAGAATTGTACTGAGAAGGTCAGCTGGCAGTGATTGTCATGAGCTTTATTTGAACTCTCTCACTCCTGTCTAGGGGTGGGAACGTCTGGATACCTTACGATTCGATACGATACGCGATACATGGCTCACGATAACGAAAACCGCGGTCATTGATCAACAGTATTGCACATAATAACAAAGGCGATATACCACTATTTTTAAAGAAACATGAGCAATTTTTTTTTTAATCTTTTTCAACACGCTCCATATTTGTTCATGATTCATATTTATTTTCATATGCATTGTTCATTTTTGGCTTAAATAGTGACAGATCACTTCATTTACATTTAAATACACAACCATAAACCTGTTTCTAAAACAAACAAAAATAACCACAAGTTAATCTTATTTATAATTATAACACTATCATTAAAAGAGAGAGGTGTCAAATATTTGTTAATCCATCCATGGAGGACTTAGGTTTAAGTTGGATCCAGTCTATAACAACTTACGAGCAGGGCCATAGGGAAGTGTCAAGAGCCTTAGAACTTGGCCCAGACAATAGAGAGGTAACAAGCCATATTAAGTATGAATAGGCTAAGATGTTTTCCAACCTTTAGTACCAAGAGAGGAGGGACTTAGAAGTTAACTCCTCCTTCTGGTTTTCTAACCACAAGTGTGATTAACTCTTTATTCACTGAGGAAGATCTTTGGACTAAGATCAAAACATCCTACATTTTAACTGCAGAGTACAGATGAAGCTTGAAGACTCTTGGCCTACGACTATCATTAAAAGTTATTCATTTGTGTGACATTTGGTCCAAGTTCTTAAAATGGTAGTGCTGCCCTCTACTGTCCAACTGTAAGATTGACCATTACTGGCCTCTATTTACTGTGAAAGCACTGCAGCCTCATTAATAGTCATGACGTTGTTAATTATTATGCATGATGTCATCAAAAGTATCGATATCGGTATTGCATGGTGCCACAAAATATCGTGATATATTGGAAAATCAATATATTGTCCCAGTCCTACTCTTCTCTGTGCCAGTGGCCTTTTCGTATGCACAGAAATTAGGAGTGAACCTTCTTTTTCCATATGTATATACATTATTTTAAGTTATAAACCATTAAATGTCAATGCTGAGATGTCTAAAAGTATTATGAAATAAATATATTCTCAAAATTCACACAAAGGTCACAGATAAGTCTGTATAATGGTGTTTAGTGTAACTTCTTTGACGTGGGTTGTACTCACGACGTAGATGAGGCTGTACTTTGTCATGATGTCAAAGTTCTCGGGGATGGATAGCACAACCTCGGCGGCGCGGGGCGTGAGAGCCGTCCCGTTCCCAAAGATAAAATAGACTATCATGACTGTGATGTCTGATACCCTGGAGGAGGAAATAATAGGCTTTGGCTGAGTCACTGCTGCAATATTTCATGCATTACATAATAATGGGAGGACATCACAGGAGACACGAGAAAGAGCCCTGGCGCCACCTAGTGGACTTGTAACAGCAAATCTAGGCTGCTGCCGTGGTAAACATTTGAGAGACAATTTATAATAGAAATTTGTATTATTGTATTATTTGATATGATGGATTAAATAATAGTATAGGTGCACATGGAGGAATGGACAGAAGGGAAAAACAAGGCAGTTTCAGCACTAATTTTGGTTCAATTTCATTGCATAAATGATAATATTATTAGTTCTTCCTCAAAAGAAAGTGTAGGATCAGAAACAATACCTCTAAATATGCTCTTTTCAAGAAAAAATGTTCTAAGACCATAAACGATAACTTTATTTGCTCCTTAGGGTCCAATCATATGGACAAAAGCAAGACTCTTTATGGTAGGACTATGTTAAACTGTGCTGTTCGTGCCTTTGTTAAATGTGACAGCACAGACAGTGAGATATCATGTACTTTCTTTTCAAATTGTGTTTTGTTTGTACGACATAATGAATGCATGCTTGCTTTGTGATGTTTATGAAACATTTAGGAAATATTTACTGGGAGAAAAGGGGCAGGCTTCCACACTGTAAAAAGTGTTGCTTCCATAGGAAATTTTAAAAATGGCGTAAGCGGTTCCATCGGCCGTTTTGTGTTCAGCCAACATCAACTTTTTATTATGTAGTAACAAGACATTAAATTAAGTTTCTTGGCTGAACACAAAACGGCCGATGGAACCATTTTTTTTATTTCCTATGGGGGCAACACTTTTTACAGTGCATAAGTTCTGTGAACTTCAACCTACTCCTTTTGAGTTGAATAATAATAAAATAGTATTTATGCAGGTTTGATACAAATGAGGTAATAATACTGTAACATCAAATAATAAATAAAAAACAACAAAACAAATTTTAATACAAATATATGAAGAGTTCATTTGCAAAAGCAGACATCTCCATTTAGATTTTTTTGTGAAATTGTTTTAAATATTTATCACCATACTCTATAGATGATGCCAATATAAAGTAAAGTTGAATCAATTTGATCAATAACAAGTTAACATCATATTTCTGATTCACGCAAATGGTTGTGGCCTTTAAAAACATTGTTACACAAAGAGAAAATGACAAGCCTATGTTGATTTTTGTCAGTGGCACTTATCTGCTTTTGCAAATGAACTCTTCATATATAATTACAAACTAAATATGAAGATGTTTTAAAAACTACCACCAAATCTGTAAACCATCTATAATTGCAATGTGTGGAAAGAGATTAAAAATGTGTGACTTTGTACACAGTGAAATATGTGACATGGACAGTGAAAACAGCACTTACCTGGTTGGTTGAGATGTGTCATCCTCGTCATATGTTTGATATATTCGGACCGCAGCCTGAGTGCAAACAGTGAGGTCGCTGCGAATGAGGAAGTACAATTCAATTACACACTGAAGTAGTTGTATATCACTTACTTGTACTTGTAAAATATTGTAGGGCAGTCATAAAGTACCTTCTGATTTCTGCTTCCTGGTCTTGTACTTGTGACAAGGGAAGTGCAAACTTAAGAGCATTTCTGTATGTGTCATCAATCAAAAAGATCTGCCAGGCATTAAAACAAAATTAGTTTAAGAAGCCGTAAGTAACATTGTACAACTGTACAAATCTTAACTTGGTGCAAAAGAAAACACAGTGTAACCGCTTCTATTTGGGGTTGAAAAGAGCAATACTTAAAAATGTTTTGGTTTTGTTTTTAAGAATATATAACACTTGTTTTCAGTTGAGTTGTTAATCATTTCTAGTTTCTTCTTTGTTGTAGGTCCAATAAAAACTATGTCACGTAAAAACCACCAAAATGAGAGGGAAACATTGTAATCTTTCTCAATATAATCCATTGTCATAAATGTTATATTGTGATAAATTGTGATTAGGGCTGGGACAACATGCTGCAATACAATACATACTGTACATACCACAATACTTTTAAGCAATGTGATACATATTGCAAAACAGTAAGTATTGTGAAAACTTCAAAAAAGTAAAGACATGTGTCCAAAGGTTATAAAGCAAATGCCACCTGACATTCTTTGAAGTTTTAAGATTGAAAAGTGCATCAACACAAAATGTAGGCTTAACAAAATGCTGTGTAACAGTTCCTGAAATAATAATTATCAGAGTGCAAGATAAAACTGCCTCCAAACATTTGGCAGCCCATAAGCAGACATCTAGGCTGTTGCAAATGCTTTTTCTTTGACTTTTTATTTATTTATTTTTACTTTTTTCAACCGTAAAAGTGAAGTTTCTGGTTTAAATTTGGACATGATCAGCTTAATAACTTCATTGGAGTTCCTAATATAGTTTTTTTGTGGGATTTTTGTGTCAGAATTTAAGTTCACCAGCAGCGTGGTGTCAGGCGAACAATTTGCTCCTCAACATTTCAAAGACCAAGGAGGTCATTATCTGCCCTCTC
>OMNZ01108909.1:0-16642 GCA_900303255.1 Lesueurigobius sanzi | reverse complement strand
GAAACTGCTGAGATAGGAATAGCCCCATACAAAAATAGCAATTTCAACAGTGAGTGTTTTTTTTATTGCAGTTGTAAGAATAAACGTGTCGTTGTTTATACGTGTGTGTGTGTGTGTGTGTGTGTGTGTGTGTGTGTGTGCGTGTGCGTGTGTGTGCCCCTGGTATGTTGTGCCGGGCCAACACAGCCTTTGGAAGTGATGGATCGCTGCAGCATACCAAACAGAGCGGCGAAAGGTGGGCGGTGGATTTTATTGGAGAGCAGGAAAGGTTTGTGATGAATAATAGTCATGAGTGAATTGGTCATTGTCAGAACCCTCCAGAGCCTTTTGAATCAGCAAGGTTAGGGTTTTTACAATGAGCCGCAGCCATGAAGATCATCCAGCGCGCCTGTAATCGATGGAAAGTGAGTTGATGGAGGCAGCAGGTACAACGGATGAGGCCCGCTCTCGGTGTGTCTGTCGGGAAGAGCGGGCCGCGGGAGAGACCTGAGTTCCTCCCACACGCTGCGCAAAGATCAGAGAGCGATATGGAACTATTTGATGAGCGTGTACGCGAACCCACCGCGCCGCCTTTCAACAGTACAGCAGCGCACAATGAGACTCTTAGTAAACACGCTCCGGGGCCTGGTGTACGCTGGTAATGAAGCTGTGTTGACCCATCTCTAATGATTCCCCTCAACCACAACAGGAACCCCACAGACTTTGATCTATCTGCCATTAAGGGACCAGAGAGCGCAGGCATGTCTCTTTAATCTGGAGAAGAACGGGGCGCATCATCAAACACGTGCGGTATCGGCATGAATCTACTTGTCAGACAGAGACTTGAGTAAATACTGTATGTACAAAGAGGATGTGATGGTAAGTACGTTATGGAAAACACCAAATTGCAATCGTCGTATACATTTCAGTTCAGTTTAGAGAGTGATTTTTAAACGGGCCCGGACTGAAATATGAACTCTTGATGATCACTTGCATGTCATAGCTTTTTGTGGAGATCTGTAAACAGGTTTTAAGCATCACAAGACCCCAATGGAAGCTGGTAGAGAGCATGTGTTGCACTGCCTCAATAATTGCAGTTTTTTTTATCTTGCAAATTACATTTTAGATTATGAAGCAATCAAGGGGAGTCGCTGCAGGCAGGTTTCGGGACAGTATGCTCTCCTTACAAACTTTCACCTATAAACAAATCAATAGCCTAATCTTCACAATAAGGAGTTTAATTAATTCACTGATTCTTTTTGAGGATATTGTAAATTCAAAGGCAATTTTCTCAAAATGCATTTTTCTCACAACCAATTTCCACTTTAATAGGACCGACGGATGCTCTTCAGCCTTGTACTGTAAAGAGATCTGTTAAATATTGAATATCTTGCCTGGTTTATTGACTTTTGAACCCCAAAACTCAGTTTCAAATAGATATCACTAAGTAGTAACCTAGTATGTTGCTTTAATTATGGCATCCCTATTTTTATACATACTACAACCACAAAGAGACCCTTCAATTTGCAATTTCAACTCGCACTTTACTTTATTCACCTTATTTTTTATTTTAATTTTTTATGTCTCAGCACTTTATTATTATCTTATTCTATTTTTATGCATGCCTTATAGTTCCTTGGAGCTGGGATTTCCATTGTTGTCCATGTAAGACAGTGAAGAAAATAAAGTGGGAATGAACAAAAAAAACTTACAGACAGTTTAGTTTCAGAAAGATGACCTAAAATATATACTTTTTGCTATATTATGATTTACTTTTTGTTGTCAGTCTAATTGGCTAATTGTCTGTGAGGACCAAAGCTGATCAATCTAGTTACACAGAAGTTTGTAGTAAATGTTACAGAAATCAAAACCTATAGAGCTCAAGATTGTGATGTCATATCGCAAAGTATTATGGGCTTTTCCATGTTTAACTAATGTAGGTTTAAAAAGGTAATTGGAGTTATCATTCATATAAAAGCATTTTGACACTACAGTGTGTTAGATGGATTTAGCAGCAGTGACTCAGCAGCTAATGGAGGTGTTCTATGGCCCTTTGCTAATGCTTCTGTCTAATGTTAGTCTATGGACAACGATGGCCAGCGCCCTCAAACATGGCAGATTTACATGGTAACAGTGAATTTTCCCGAACCCAATGCATGCGTTTCAGTCACGTGACCTCAGTGGTCAGCGCTGCCATCTTGTGCCCTCTGGCTAATACAACAGTATCAGTCTATACGTCTCTATGCCTGTTTTACATCTATGGTCTGCTGCACTGACTGAACACAACATCTGAAAATTACACCTCAGACAGAAGAACAGAGCTGATACTTAAAGAAAACCAAAACCTTTGGATTTTGTCCTTATCAACCACCTGGAAGGTTTCTGTCAGCAAAGTCTGCCATGTGGATAACATTTGTCACAATCGAAGCACATTAGCTACAAAAATATTAGCTCCTGCTGCTCAGCTACAGGCACAAACCTCTCCATGAGGACGCTCTGAACCACAGTCTAAACATCTAGCCTTGGTACAACATGTGACAGAGGTAAGAGCTGTCATTTTTTCACGATGTTTACTGTGTAGAGGGGTGTAGAGGCTAAATGCGCTAGCCATTAGCGGTAGCAACCGGCCTAAACATGGACTCTGACCGAGGCTCTGTTGATACTACAAACAGTAAAAATCACAGAGAAATGTTGTCTGTTACCTCTTCGATGTGTTCATTTAGTCTCAGGAGTGGAAATAGATCTTTGGCCTGTGTGGGAGCCTCCTGCTCCTTGAGTCCTGGCTGCTGTCACTAGCTCCGTCTTTACCTGGTAAACATAGCAATGCGTGGTTTGTTTACCCATCCCATGTGCTCTCTGGTGCTGTCTTTTTGCCGTTAGCGTTCATCACAAATACTGTGGTCAATCAGTTGACCTTTATTTACCTCGTCCTGAGTGAGTAGTGATACTGTATTACTGATTGTTGTGGTGATGGCTAGTATTGTGTTGTAATGTGGTAATTCCACTTCAGGGCAGAAGATGGCGTCGACAGCTATGCGTGACGTTACTGGAAACCCATGTATAGACCCTTTCATTGTTTGTAAACACTTGGGGCTTAGCTGGGGCTTGGCGAGAAGCTAGATCCCTATATATTTCCTTTGTAGCTGTTGTCATGAAATATCAGATAAAACCTTACTTTATCGTCTCAAATGTCGTTCCTCTTGTTCTTGCACCTTAAGCCACAACAGGACCACATTTTTCAGCTGTAGTTTTACACTTATAATCGCTAGCTTTAGTTTAATCGTATTTCTCTTGCTCACTTCCTGCCTCCAGCTGATGTCACTGATGATGTGAGCAGTGAAAGGGACTATATCCGCTCAAATCAGACCTTGCAGTTTGACCATAAACACAAGATGGCCGCCCCCATTGCCAGTTCCTGAATAAGGTGAATAGCACAGTGAGAAGTTGGTAATAGTGCATAAATAGCTTGGCAACTTGGGATAATGGGGGATAGTGAATTTTCCTTTTCCTTTGTATTGCCAAGAAAACAATAACGTAAGCGCCATTTTATTTTACATGTCATTACCATCCTATTAACCATCTATTACTGTGCTGTAAAGTATATATTATATTAAACCTCCTCCTCATGTATGAAAACATATGCATGCACTGTACACAGATGTTGCTGTAGGACGAAAACAGCCCGTGCACGAAAGAAACCTGACTGATTAAACATGTCATTTCCCCGGCGCACTAATAAATAAACCCGATGATTTATTAATATCCGCTTGCTGTAATCCACTACATTATATGTGTATTAAAGCATATTACTTAGCATGGCAGCGTCAGAGTTAAAGTGCCTCTAATAAAAATCTTAAGTGCCGCCGGGCGTTTCAAAAGCATGCTCCCAGGCTGCCTCTCACTAATGGGACTACACCACTGATGTAAATATGTTCATTTGCGAGTCTTCCCTCCAATTTATCACTGCTCATATTGTAGATGAAGATTATCCAGGGATTATGAAGATGAAGAAATTATGCTGTGTGTGTGTTTCTGCGCGGCTTACGAACACACAGCGATATAGAATTAGGTCTCCATCATGCAAAAAGTGTGGCAGTCTGGCCTACTGTCTTTCATTGATATGCATTCCCCAAAATTCACCCGGCACTTATGATGTAAATGGCTGACTGTAACTCTACGTGGCGTGAAAGGGGCTGCGTTAAGCTTTCGAATCACTCTCGCCGCTCACTCGCGCGCTCGCAACGTTATGCCTTATCCACTTGATCATTCGCACTTGCAGCCAACCTCCTACAGTCGCCGTGTCCGCTTTGTTGGTCTTTAGAGGCAGCGAGGGTTCATAGAAATAACCAACGCGCTTTTTTCCCCCATACAGACGGAGATGTTAAAAGGAGTAGGAGAGGGAACATTTCAATAACACTGCAATAAAAAATGCTCTTGGAATACATTAACCTGATAGAAGATGGTGTTCCTATTTAAATTTATGTAGTTCCTAACAATAACCTCCAGGATATACCTGACATAGTGGAAAGTCTGAAATTGCTGTGGTTGTAATTTCCCCTTTCCCCCCCAACACATGAAGACCTCTTGAATATGTATAAGATGAAAAAACACATTTAATCTTTCTTTTTTCCAAACTTTGTTGCACCTTTGCTGGGCTAACTTGCATCAAGGCGAGACACTGCAGGTGAATTGTGAAAAACAAATTGTAATTGAGGGATATTAACTTGAAACATTTGCTGTAAAATAAGGCGTTTTATGTGTAAAAATGGTCAACATTGCCTATATTTTTGGTGATGAAATTTAAATATACAAGACTGGAAAAGTGTGGAGTCTCCATCCATCCATTTCCCATCCGGGGCCGGGTCACAGAGGCAACATTCTGAGCAGAGATGCCAGCTTAAAGACATCGTCTTTCCAGCATGTCCTATGTCTTCCCCGGGGCCTCCTCCCAGTGGGACCTCAGCTGGCTCTTTTCGACGTGAAGGCGCAGTGGCTCTACTCTGAGCTCCACCAGGGTGACTGAGCTCCTCACCCTATCTCTAAGGGAGAAACGGAGGAAACTCATTTCGGCCGCTTGTATCCGCGATCTTGTGCTTTCGATAATGACCCAAAGCTCATGACCATTGGTGAGAGTAGGAACGTAGATCGACCGGTAAATGGAGAGTTTTGTCTTTGGATTCACCTCCTTCTTCACCACAACAGTCCGACACAACGACCGCATCACTGCAGACGCTGCACCGATCCGTCTGTCAACCTTTTTCCGGTCGAGAACCATGGCCTCGGATTTGCAGGTGTTGATCTTCATCCCAGTCGCTTCACACTCGGCTGCAAACCGCTCCAGTGCAAACTGAAGGTATTGATTTGATGAGGCCAACAGAACAACATCATCTGAAAACAGCACAGATGAGATCCTGTGGCTCCCAAAACAAACCCCCTCCGGCCCCTGACTGCGCCTAGAAATCCAGTCCATGAAAGTAATGAACAAGTTTGGGGTCTGTCGGTGCAAAAGTGGAGATGTTGTTGCCACAATGTGAGAAATTCCCCAAATAATTCTATTGAGAAACGTGGAATCAGTGCAATAATGACACACCTTATTGTGAAGATTTGGTCATTTATGTGTTTCCAAGTGAAAGTTTAAATGTTAAGAGAGCAAAGTGGAACAAAACCTGAACATTGAATAAAGAAATAGTTTTGCCTGCAGTCAGAGTCTCCCCTTAAAAAAGGCACAATAACTCGTCCACACACACTTAAGCGAGCGCCTACATCGCCTCGAACCTTACATCACTGCAACACTGGGAATAATTCTTTCACCAGTGAGAGCTTAAGCATATAATTAGGAAAGCATCGTCAGTCTCATATTTTAGATAGCGTTGCTGGCACGACGCCCAAACGCTGCAGCTTGTGTTATGATGACTGTTGATCAAGACGTATCGAGTTCTTGCGTCTCGGTGACACTCTTAAGATGTTACAAATTGTTCTGGTTAAGTATGACGCTCTGAAAAAAAAAAACATAATTTTGAAAAGCGGATTTCAGCTTCACTAGAATCATTGTAGGGATTTGTTACAGAAGACTGCTTGTGATGGGTGTGTGAGACTCGTTTTGATGTACAGGATCATTACTGCAATTGGGGCAGTGACGACTCGGGAGGCAGAGCGGGTCACGGACTGATCTAAGGTCTGTAGTTCAATTCCCACTCGTCCCATTGACTTTGCCAAAGTGTCCTTGAGAGAAGGAAACGGTGTAAATCGCAAACTTCACATTACCCCAGTGTTGAGTGATGAAAGTATTGCCCCTCTTCTCCAAAGAACTGGTCCTCAGTCACATAGTATAATTATGTGCAAGGAGAAATTCAAATTTTTGTTTCAAACCGCATGTAATTAGTTGAAAATGGGGAAGGACGTGATGATACATCTGCCACTCAAGAGGCGAGGAGGAGAATGAATCAGCACATATTACTCTTGAGTTGCTCTCTGGCGACAACATTCAAAGTTTCATTTTAAGCCTTGTCATTTACATTTTATTTTTATGACTTGGGCTGCACAGTTAGGGCTGGGTACCGTTGAAGGTTTCCAGTATGGTATTGAAAAATGCTTTTAGGTACTAAAGATATAGAAAAAAGTACCGGAAACGTATTGTTTTAATGCCTGGTGGGTTCTGAGACAGCACTAGAGAAAGTTACTTGGTTGTTCACTTCAAATAAGTGAGACAAAATGGAAAGAAATAGTCTTTTATGGAATAAATGAGGATTATTGTTCTGTTTTATGGTTCTAGATCAGTGTCCCAACCGTTTTTGTCTCACGTTTTGTTGATTAGTTAGAAAGTGAATGACAAAAACTCCATTTTATCAGGTAAAAGACGGCTAAATACTCTCAAAATCTCACTCTTTACATTTAAATGTTCTAAAATGTATTTTCTTTGACCATAATAATCAAAAATACAATTTGTTTCATCTTATGTTCTGAAAGCTAACGTACCCCAGGGGTCCCTGTATCCCTGGTTGGGAAACACTGTTCTAGATGACCAATAATTTGGTTTTGGCATCAGAAAAGTATCATTCAGGTATCATAAACCAAGTATTGTTAAAGTAAATGTAACAGTACCCAGCCCTATGCACAATATAAATAAAGGACAATCTTCAATAAATGTCTAGAATATTGTATTGTAACATAATTCAGGATTCAAGATTTTATTATTCGTCTCCCGAAGGAGAAATTTATCTTGGAGGGGAGTCAGTTGCATAGACAAAAACACAATACATAGAGAATACAGAATGTACTCAATGTGATCAAACTGTGTCGAAACATAAACATTTGCTTATTTTAAATTACCATGCCTTTTTTAGTCTCAGACAAAATCTCAGTCGGAAGGAAGACCTCTGCGTGTGGGGCTTCTTGTGCTGAATATAATTGCGTCACTTTGGCTGCACTGAAATAGCAATAATTTGGTGATTTAACGTGCAGCCCTCGGACTTGATGGTGTTCCTGAGTAAAACAGCTGCTGGGCACTTACTTACAGCTGCAAACAACTGCTTTTATTATTGAAACAAATGAGACATATCGCTCTGAAGTTAGATCAATCCATACATGAGCGTGGCTTGTGACGTTTGGACCAGGTTATTGCACAGCAGCAAATGGACTAAAAAAACTGTGAATAGAAAGCACACTGGTTTCATCATTTTGAAACTTTTGTTTTTCCAAATGACGTCGGCCTCATTTTCACACCGATTTGAAGATTACTAAATTGCTGAAACAGTGCGTACGATTTGAAATGAAAAGACAGGAAAGTGCATATTTAACACTACATGTAATACCGTGTTATAATCTTCCTGGATCTTAGTCATTAGTTTCAATTTCGTGATGCATAAATTCTCACGATTCCCAGTGAATGCCATTACGCACCCGTCCCCACAACTTGTAATGTTTTATGCTAAGCCGTCTTAAGGAGTCACGTGGCGGAAAAGACAACAAATTAGTCTCTGTGACCGAAAATCTTTCCCTGTTTTGTTCTAGTTTCCACGCCTTTCACCCAGCGCCCCGTTACTGTATCTGATAATTGAGATGAGCAATGTGGTGTGAAGTCATGTAAGTACCAGCCAAACGCCTCCATTTGCATAATGTCAGGGCGTTCAAATCTTTGTCTGCCTGCTGGCACGTTACTGGCTGCCTGTCTTCGCACAATGCCACAGAGCCGAGCCATTTTTTTTTTTCTTTTTTTTCCCGCGCGCTCTGAGTAAAAAGAGGGGGGTTGCGGGTGTCAGATCAGAGAACTTGCCAAAGATGATGCCTCTTTGTGTGCCGGTACATTGTAAGCAGGCGGCAGCGCGTTGACTTCTGCTCGCTGGCCACGAACCGTTCGGGATTTTTACCAGTCCCAATTAGATGTTGCCATGTTATTGCACGTGTAATGAATTATGCAACAGTATTTCATGGATTGGTACCATAATGACTTGACATGGCGTTATGATGATCAGGGGTCTCCAACCTTTTGTACCCCGTGAGCTGCTTTTGCGTAACAAAAATGGCAGTGAGCTACTTGTAGCTAGGCCTATAGGCAGTGCTTGATTTGTAAATCCAGATTTTCAGGAACACTTGTGTACTGGGTGGATTTTATGGGGGAACAGCCCAAAATAATTGCATATTTAAAAGTTGTTGGAGTATTTTATTTCCCGGATCCAATAAAGCTGGATCAAATTAAGCACTGCCAATAGGACTACCAAGATGATAATAAGGCTGGGCAATATGGCCAACAAATCTTATCACGATTTTCTTTAGTTTAAAATCACATCTTCTTGGGTTTAGACCTGGTGTTGTAGTGGTTTAGTCTTGGTTAAGACCTGTTTTCAGTCCAGAGTTTTGACATGTTTCCCTCATGGTTTAGTCCTGGTTTAACCCTGGTTCAGTCTGTGATATTGTCCAGTTTTAGACCCGATTCAGACCCAGTTTTCTCTTATTTCTGATTGAGTCCTTGGGTTTAGACCTGGTTTAGTCCTGGTTTAGTCCAGGGTAATCATCATTTCATTCTGTCCCTGGTTTTGTCCTTAGTTTGGTCCTGGTTTAGACCTTGATTTCAATCTCTGCTTTAGTCCGGTTTATTTCTTGGTTTAGTCCCGTTTTACTCCAGATTCAGTCCGTGATATTGTCAGATTTTTGACCTGGTTTAGACCTAGACCTTTCTCCTGGTGTAGTCCTGGTTTAATCTTGACAGTAGAAGTAGTGAGCGGAGAAAGTGTTAGTATTTGAGTTAAGAGCGGAGTTAAATATAAAAATCACTGAATCATGATATGACGATGTCACCAAAAAATCAGGTCGTCCTGGAGATCAGATCACGATTCGATTTTTATCATCATATCACCCAGCTCTATAATTAACACAATAAAAGAAAATCACAATAGTTTCCGCTATAGACTTTGCTATATGTTTCGAAATGTTTTGCTCAGAATAAAAATAATGCATCTAAATTTGTCTCATATGTAGAAATGTAGAAAGCCTTTGGCGAGGTGCTTGGAAAGGGCTGGCGAGCTTCTGGTAGCTCTCAAGCTACTGGTTGGAGATCCCTGTTTTAGATTCATGTGTTTATGATTTCATAGGCTTCACTTGGAGCATACAGTATTTACTTGGTACAGCAGAGCTCAACAAAAATAGATATAACGAAATAACAGGTTCACAATACCAGTGTTTTGCCTGTACATCTTTTTTGGTTACCTACGGAGCATGAGTCATGGTTTTTAAAACCAGGTTTGTGTGTTTTTTATGGTCAATTTATGGAATGAGCTCTCTGCAGAAATTGTGAGCTTAACTGATTTCAGAACCGTTACTAAAGAAGTAAAGGATAGGTTTATGGAGAACCAGAGCTGTGAGCATTAACTCTAAATGATGTTGTTAAATTGTAAGTAAAATGTATTATGTTTATGTTCTCCTATGATCAGGACTCAATGTATATCCCGATGTAAGGGTAAGAATGTTGCCGTGTGTATTTTTATATGTGATGATGAGACTGAGTGATGTGTTTTAGCCTCTGTCTGTTATGGATATGATGCTGATGAATGACTCTTGACTGCACTGTATATATGACACTTTCCCCTAAGGACTAGATGGAAATTAGCTCGAAAAAGCTACAGTCTGGTACGGTCATCTTTGCTCTCGAGCATAATGTAATTGTACACTGTCCTGATAAATAAATAAACAAACAAACGATGTAGCCCTGATATACGTCTAATTTAAGCCAGTTATAGCCATGTGCCCTGGTTTTAGTGTTCATTTTGCCCTGATGGTATATTTTACAAGCTTGTACTTGGTATTAAAAGCATTTTTAATACCTGAAAATGAAATGAAACTGAAAATGAATAATCTGGTAGTTTATATTAAAGTCTTCTATTTCCTTGATCCAAAGCATTATGTTTTATTTTTTATCATTGTGCTGGAATTTTGTGAGCTATCTGCCAAGCTATTTTTGTTGCGCTATTAGCAGTACATTTTTTTTGTCCACAGAGGTATCATAAACCACCTAGCCTAATAGTCATATTGCTTTGTTGCGAAAAATAAAGTCCAGTAGTTTATTATTACCAGTGTATATTGAAAAGAAACCAATTGTGTTAGCCATGTGTGGAACCCTTTTTCCCATACTGCAACCAGCTCTTCTTAATGTCAAACCATGTTAAAAGCCATTTTTCCACTTTAATTATGTCCAGTATAAGATAGGTGGCTTGGAAGCTTTGAGGACAGGAAGTAGTGGTTCGCGGGAGGTGACAGGGCATCTATCACACCATCACGCTATACCCTGGCCGTGATGATGGTGAAAATAGTGGTCACGGGGTCTTCTCAGTAATGTGATTGGGAGAGGCAGTGATGTGACAAGCTCCATTCTGTCAGCCGGCACACGCCACAGGTCTCAATTAGGGATGGGACTCAGAGCTGCCACGGGCTGCAGGGTTCATGAAGGTGATGGTCCTGCTGCATATCCCTTCACGCCTACACTGGAAGGGAACTGAGAACCCTTTTCATGCCGTGTGTAAAGGGCTGCCTTTGAGAAACAACAAAACAGAAACGTGCAATAAGCTATAATAGCGAATGTGCATAGGTCGTTTTTGAATTGAGACAAATAATAATACAAGGTCTGCTTGCCTTGACATTGCTGTTTGTCAGGGCTAGTACACTGGCCTGTCGTCTTTATTTTTGATGATGGTGCAATAACATTCCACAACATGTTCTTTCTTTGTTCCTTTGTTCTTTTCTGTTAATATATGTCTTTCATAGCCTTTACTAGATAAGACAGCACAGCATCAAAGAGGGAGAAGAGAAAGGAGACACAATGGTCAGAGCCGGGAATCGATCTCACACCGAGGAGGACACTGTGTCCGGGGCATACGTGCTTCAGCCTGAACCTCTAGGCCAGTGGTTCTCATGCTTTCATACCAAGGACCACCACGTGAGCATTTGGCTTTGCAGGTACTAGTCAACCAAAGAGTAGGTTCTGACTAAATCAGAACTAAATGGTGACTAACATTGGTGTAAGCCTGGGCTAAACTGGAGGAAAAACCCGATTTACTGTATATACCATATTTTCCGGATTATAAGTCACACTTTTTCTCATAGTTTGGCTGGTCCTGCGACTTAAACTCAGGTGCGACTTATATATTAAATATATAATTTCACATGTTTGTTATTTTCACACTGATTCTCTTCTTAATGCTATAATCATCTGAATAACTGTTAATAATATGTTACGTTAGCACCGTACACCTATTCAGCCTGTTGTTCTCCATTCTATTGTTATTATTATAACTTGCCTTTCAAGATGAAACTCATCTTTGGCTCACCGACACATACAAACACAAAGACCAGGACAGTACACACATGCCTAGTAGATCTAACAGAAAAAAATACTAAATTAATAGAAGGAATGTTCTTGTCTCATTCTGTTCTTGGTCTCGGATTTTGTAAAATAAATTTCCCCCCTAAAATGCAACTTATAGTCCAGTGCGACTTATATACAGTGTGTTATTTTCTTCTTCATTATGCATGTGGCTTCAATATTGATCATTTTGTGTCCCCAGAGTATAGTAAGTTGTGTGTTTGAGTGCCTCCAACACTCTTCACAGCCTTTCACTCTGCCCTGTCCAATAAAGCCTATGAATCAGACACAAACAAACTTAAAACAATAAATTAGTGTGTATAGACTAAACTGAAGAACTGAATACCACCAGAAGGTCCGCAAGCACTATCGATGGTGCATGAAACACGAGGGCGTAAATGGATTTTTTTGGGGGGTCTGACTGACACGCGAGATAGCCAATGTACAGGCCGATATGATTACTGATGCAATTTGGTGTATATGTGTTTTATTTTATCTCCTGAAGAGCAATTCATGTCAAATTGATTTTTATGTCTACAGTCCTATTAAACAGCCACCTATTTAGCTTTAGCTTTAAATCAGGTTGCTTTTGCTTTTGTAAATCTTGAATAGGGGGCAAGTTAAGCTCTCAAGCAAGGTATAACATGGCCAGTTTTCATATGGCTCTTATCTGCAACATTTGAGCAGAATTTTGAGTCTGTTTTGCTCTGATTACGTACTGTATGTGGCAGTGTTCATTTCGTTGATGAAATATTACCGTCATATTTTTCGTCACGAATATATTTTTGGACATGAAAATGAAACGAAAACTAAAATAGGAGTCATTCATTGGGACAAAGACGATGACGAAATTGATCGACATTTTAGTCCACGAATAAAAGACGAGACGAAAAATAGACCATGACGAAATCCAAAGAACGGACAGATGAGGCAAATGAGAAAACAACCATGTCCCGACCAAACACGGCACAGCGAGCGAAACGCGCAGTAAACAAGCGTGTTTATTTTGAAGCCAACGCGTGTCACTTTGGTGACATTATTGTCACAACGCACCTGCCGTGCTTTGGCCTGCCGTACGTGCCGTGCGTTGGCCTGCCGTCCGTTGGCCTGCCGTATTCATACCGTCTGGATTCATATAAACCAGAGGCTGCAGTGTTTGGTGAAACTCACCATTTGCTCCAGCTGCGCACGGATGAGGTCCGTTTCTCAGCTGTACTTCCGTAAGTTCCATCTGTCCCGTGCCCATTTTGATGCCCTCTTGGCATCGGGGGAGGCATCGCCCGCCAGGACACCAACTACAGGCTCTCGATCCCCGCGGAAGAGCACCTGTTCATCTGTTTGCGGTTAGTGGCATTTTCTGATAGAATGGGCTACTACTGCTATGCCAGAGCTTTCTCGCTTCTTCCTGTTTTCATCCCATTACGTAGCCGCTCTGATTGGTTGCTGTGTGCGGTGGAGCTGGAAAAGTTTGAGATTGAAATTTATTGTTTCAGAAAATAAGTTGTATATTTTCGTCGACTAAAATTGGACTAAAACGAAATTAAATCAGATGACTAAAATTGTGACTAAAACTAAAATTAATTTTAGTCAAAAGACTAAGACTAAAACGAAACTACAATTTCTTGTCAAAATGAACACTGGTATGTGGATAATATCAGCTGGTAATACAGGCTGCAATGTTTAGTAGGGCCTGGACTTTACAACTATATAGTAGCGACTTCCCTAATACTTCCATTGATGCTCATTTGAAAGTGAATAAAGGTGTATTTGTCTTGTAGAGGCAGGTAAAGATAGCAGGCCCCCATATTGAGAGCAGCCCGCGCCGGCCCCAGAAGAATAGTGGGAGATAGACGGACAGCCTGTGTAAATGTAATGAAGGCAGATAATAATTCTTTTCTCTGTCAGCTGCTCCCTGCCATTAGCATTTACCGCCAGGCCCTGCCACTCACCGCTGTGGCGTCCGTGCACTCTGCCACACTGATCACAATCACCAGCCTTTTCCACACGCATATATTAGCCCCTGATATACCTCGCACCTAGCAAAACGCCATTAGCATGCTATTGGTATGTCTGCCCCATTCCCAGATTCAAAGGGATCTGTCGGCGATGGGACATTGCGGTTTAAGCCCATGCCTTTGAAACGGAAATATTCCATTTTTGTATCTTTGAAGACGCACGTGGTGGAATATAACCTGCTGGATCACGTTATGTTTACTGACAGGGAATAACAAGTGTGACAGAAATGTTGCTCGAGTTGGAAATCAATGTTAGCTTGAGTTTTAGCGGGGTTACAAAGTGACGCGCTTCGATAAACAAAGCACCTTACTGCCTTTTTTAAACTATACTTGAGGTTGTTCGGGAATTGTTTGTGTTTTTTCTTGTTTTGAATGCATAGTCGACTTGCTTCTTGTTGTTTTATTTTTTATAACCTTGCATTTTCTACTTATCTCTTGAATATGGACCTTGGCATTTGGAGAACTTTGTGAAACGCAAAAAGGATTTTTATTATTTACTTATTTTCATTTCGTTTTTCTGAAAAGAAGCCTCAAAGTATAGTCAGAGGAAACAACTGTGTGTCTTATTTGGCTCAAAATGTACCCAACCAGGAAAAAATGGCCCAACCAACTAGGGCTGCAAGATTAATCGAATCGACATCGCAATTTTAAATACTGCAATTACCTAACCCTAAAGTAGGGCTGGGCCATTTGGCCTAAAAAAATCTCAGATTTGTATTTTTTTCGATTCAATTTTTGATTTGATTTGATTTTTGACATATTGCACTTTTGACCTGTGGGAGTCTGAGAGTCCATTCAGATGTGATTTTCTGTATTCAGGTTCATTTTAGAAAATAAATTATATTTTCAGCTGATCCTTTAGCTTTTAGAATTCATTTTTAAGGCAGACTAATGATTTTTGTTGTGAGGCCCCCTTCAAATTTGGCCCTCTCAGCAATTGCCCAGTTAGCCTCCTTCATACTTACGGGGGCCTACTACAGAAATCTGACAGGATCAGGCAGAGCAAAGGCACTATGGCCATAGTGGCCACTGTGGCATCACAGAGGTACAGGTGTGGAATTCCTTTTTTGCTTTTCCTCTAGTGGCTGAATTGAGCATATTAATCATTTCTTTAACATTTCATAACTCCTGACAGGAATGGGCTAGAGACTGTTTTTTTTTCTCCCTTAATTCTTAATTAAAACTCGAATTTGCCAAATAAAAATCGATTTTAACTACAAATTCGATAAATCAATTTAAATGGATTGTTTTGCCCAGCTCTACCCTAAAGGCTGAGGGTTTTTTGCTGCCTTGCATCTCCAGCGTTTCATGAAGCTGAAATATAATAGCAGTTTTAAAAGTATATTTTGCTGACAATACTAGGGCTGTAAATGGTCACATTTAAATAGCGCTTTTCTACCTGCTTTAGGCACTCAAAGCACTTTACATCAAGGAACCACTCACCCATTCACACTCTCATTCATACACCAGTGTACGCAGACACTGGAGGCAAGGTGGGTGAAGTGTCTTGCCCAAGGACACAACGACAGTGTGCGCCTGCGGGGATCGAACCGCTAACCCTCGGATTACAAGACGACCCGCTCTACTACTCGCGCCGCCGTCGGCTGTGACAATAAACAATAACATTGGTAACCGCAATGAAAAGAAGGCACGGTTAGTTGGCAGATAATTACTGTGATACTATTGTAAATTGCAAAAATTGTGTCCAAGGAAATTGTGAGACAAAATTTACACATCATCCCGTGCTTGGACAATACTGAATTGCATAAAAAATAATATAAAAATTGCAAATCTGTCTGAAAAATCTCTTGTCAAAATGGTGCAGCCCTACAACAATGGGGACAGCAGTCTGATACATACTACTACAGAACATACATACAGTATATTGCTTTGTGTTTGTATAGTTGGTGGGAGGGCACCATTACCATCATGTATATCAAGTTAGGATACTTTAAGTTAATGAAGACCTCTTTTAACAACTCAGAGCCCCACCGGTACTCGCGGGGCGGACAGCAGAGTGCAGTTTTGCAGGTGCACTCCATCCTCTTCATCTCACTGCATGTAAAATAATGTTTCCCCCACCATACCATCTACTAATTAGGATCTAATTATCCCAGCTAGTGTAAACAATCACGGCAGATGGCATAGCGTGCAGTATTAACTCTAATGACCTGGGGCCCTGTGGAATTCACATTTCAGTGCGTTTGTTTATTTTCCTCCATTAGTCTTTGCCCTACTTTCCAAATTCACTTAGGCCTATTTCCAGCCTTCTTAAAACGCCTTGAGAAAATGCTGCCCGTCTGCTCTTCTCGCGTTCACCCATTTCCGTTCTTCCGCTGGCATTTACCTGTTTTGTGTTGGCTCACCAGATATTTTTTGTCTTTCAAACACTGTCAATTAGCTCTCAGAGGGATCAAGTGAACATTCGTACCTATTTCCTCCTCCCGCCCGCCACATCGCTTTCGTTTCCCTCCCGCGCGGGAAGGGGAAAGTGGAATGGCAGAAACCAGGCGGAGAGAACCTCGTCTCTCTCCGGTTCCAAAAAAAAATGGTTGGAACTCCCTCGTTCTTCGCCGCGCGTGGAGGAAACGCCGCCGTGTGACGTCAAGTTGCGGATCACTGTAATGTAGCGTTGCCACCTGTCCCGGTTTTACCTGATTGTCCTTCTTTTTAATGGCCTAATATTCTCCCGGGACACTTCCTATACTGTATATCACCTTTTACCTGCCCGCGAGTGTAGGGTGACCAGACGTCCCAGGTTACCCGGGACAGTCCCAGTTTTGAGCCCTCTGTCCCA
>OMNZ01108908.1:25728-42317 GCA_900303255.1 Lesueurigobius sanzi | reverse complement strand
TGTAGTTTTACACTTAAAATCACTAGTTTTAGTTTAATCTTATTTCTCTTGCTCACTTCCTGCCTCCAGCGGATGTCACTGACGATGTAAGCAGTGAAAGGGTCTATAGTTTGGACAATACAGTGTGTTAGCCAGCCTGACTCCGTGCATGGGAAGACAGTCTGGGATTGCAGCGTGGGTTGGCTCAAACTCTGATGAGAATGCTTCCAGACCAATCACAGCACAGCACAGGAGGTGGGAGTTAGCGATGCTTCATTTTCAGCATCAACAAACTATTCAAGATGGCGGCCGCAACGGAGCGAGGTTCTAGCACGCCTTATCTTCTGTTTTGAATGAGCTGAACCACATCAATTGGCTGCTCTGAAGGTTAAGGACGTTTAGCCACTCCTACTGTGCTTACGTCACATCCGTGTTTCTCTGATTGGCTCACGATGGGTTTGTTAGCCTCACGATGGGTTTGTTAGCCTCACGATGGGTTTGTTAGCCTCACGATGGGTTTGATTTGATAGCCAGCCAACGGCGCAATTCCAGACTGTCTTCCAATGTATTTCATACATGGAGTCAGGCTGGCTCGCCCTGCTATGTTGGATGTATTGTGATCCGGCAGATGTTAATTTATGAGATGCACCGATACAAAAAAAAAAAAAAAAGTGCATGTGACAGGTTTTAATCTTTTTGGAATTATGACTCAGTTTGATGGATAATATCTGTGGAAATGATTTAATATTAGTTAGTGAAGCGACAATTTCATGAAGAAATGTTGGGGGGAAAAAAGGTTATTTTCATTAAAATCTTTATATTAGTGACTATATTGTAGATAGAGGGAAAGTTCTCACACCGGATTCTCACCTCAACTAATTTCTAATTGGTTTACTATGGTCAGGACAGCAACAGTTATGGATTGTCACTTCCTGCGCCCATGTCCAATGAATACAAGGTAAAAATGTTACAAAAATCATAAAATATAATACAATTATTAGTTAAAGGGACTATACCTGATTTTTTTATTCAAAACAATGGAAGTGGGAGCGAGTCCTTGAAATTGAAAGTTGTGGTCCAAACTCGTTCCTCACGTTCCTAACACATTTCTAAAATCCCATTTCTTCATACCGTCACTTTTTAGGGTCAAAATTAGCCTGGAAATGGACAGAAATGCTTTATATTTAGATGCAAAGTACTGAAGGATGACAAAACAAATTTCATTCACCACCCAGGAAAAAAACCTGATATAGTGCCTTTAAACTGGACACAAAGGTCTCAGGAAGTCAGTACCATAACGTACTTTTTGGCAAGGTGCTCTTTGGTGTTTGGGTAACAAAAACTTAAGAGAAAAACGAGAGACCAAAGCACTCCTCCCACCTGGTTACAACATAATACACTGGGTAGTACACTGGATTTCCATGGTAATGTTGAATTACCACATACAATCACAAACTCTACTACACTTAAAGATAAATTAGACTTATGTTATACACATAAACAACCTTTGTTTGAATTATTGTTGAATGACTACTTTTTACTTCTGCTCTTGTAAAAAATATTTCAAAAGTACTGTCTAGTTAAAGGGGCAGCTGTGAAAAGCATTACTCTGAGATGCACAAAACGAAAACTCCTAAAGTACAGTCAAAACAAATGTGTGCAGATGAAGACCGCAGACCCAGAGGAAGTCCGACCCCAACACAGTGTCTGTCCTGGAAGGGGGGGGGGCTGCATTGTGTCCTACAATAGGAGCTTTGTGCAGCAGCGTGAGGGGGGTCTGGGGGGGGGGGGGGGCTGTTAGCGGGGTGCTGCGTGTGGGGAAACGAGGCCTCTGAGAGGGCCGGGGAGGGCACGCCATGGGGTCTGAATGACGGGACAGGTGTGGGGGTTAAGGATGCGTGGGCGAGCGGGTCTGTCGGCACGCGCATGGCTACAGGGACAAGGGGCACTCGGCCGGGGCAGGTGTGCGGGGGTATGGCGGACAGCTGTGGGGCGCAGGCATTTCTGGGTTATCGAGTCATCGCGGGGCAGCTCTGGAGAATGGTCCTGTGTACATGTGCGTACAGCGTGCTTTTGGAGACCAACCTGCACCACACACAGGCAGCACAGAGCAGTACAGGACTGGCATACTTGGATTATGGCATGCTAGCAAATCAATAGTTGTGTTTCCATCAAAGAACATGTGCATCTGTCTATAATTTGCAAAATAACAAAAGCGAATTTACTTGCGTTTCCATCAAACATTTTAAGCGTATAAGGCATTGGTTACCATTGGTCATAGGCCAAGATTCTTCAGTCTTCATCTGTACTCTGTAGTTGAAGTGTAGAACATTTCGATATTAGTCCAAAGATCTTCCTCAGCGAATAAAGACTTAAACACGCTTGTGGGTATCTTAAGAGCAAACCAGAAGGAGGAGTTAACCTCTAAGTCCCTCTTCTCTGGGTACTAAAGGTTGGAAAACATCTGATGGACGACTGAGAACCTACACAGACATTGGTTACCTGGTGACGGCACTATTGCAACAGAGGGCACACTGTGCATTGGAGATGCTAGTTTTTTGTCTTGTTTTGTTGTTGTTGACAACATTAATCTTGTCAGAATAAGTTGCTGTACTAAATGCTCTGATGTTTGGCAGTATTTATGCTGCAGGACAATAATGAACTATCCCATAGTGCAGTGGTAGCCAATGTCGGGTCCCTGGGGGTCCTCAGAAGTACTGCAGGGGGGCCTCAATGCTTGTCTGCAAAACAAGTAAACTAAAAAAAGTTGACTTTTGAAGGAGACTTTTAGGTATTTGTTAAATTTTACCACTTTAAATCAGTATCTAGCATACAGTTGTTGCTATTTGTTATTTTATATCTACGTTTTTGCCTGTAAAACTTAAAAATATTTTGAATACAGGACATTATTGCCATTGGGGGGCCCCTGTGGGATCTTTAAAACGATAAGGGGGCCTCGACAATCCAGACTTTGGGAATAAGATAAGATAGTTCTTTATTGATCTCACAATGGAGAAATGTACTTGTTACAACAGCTCCTCAGGATCACAAAGAGAAAAAGGTTTGCAAAGTAGTAGTAGTAGTAATAATACTGGAATAGGACAATAAACTATATTTAAAAAGCTAATAGCGATAATAAGTGTCTCTTAGCATCTCTCAATAAAACTGTGTAAACTGTTTTAGAAACATCTCTTATGTACCCTGGATATAACTAATAAGTGACATTGCAGGTTTTGTAAACACGGTTATTGCACATCTTGAAATCTTGAAACATTGTTATTGCACATAGAGCTATACAGTAGAATTGTACAGTCTGACAGCGGTGGGTATGAAGGACCTGCGGTAGCTCCTTCTTGCATTGAGGGTGTCCCAGTCTGTCATTGAAGGAGCTGCCATAGTGACTTTTCTACTGAAGATTAGACAGTGTCTCCATGGCAAGTTTTAGTGGCCAAATTTGGTCAATAGTTGCTTATGATGCAGCAGCAAAGGAAAGGAAACGTAGGATCTGAGAAAATGTGTTCAAGACTCGACACCTGCGTCTGATTGGACTGCACTTCTTCGCTTCTGTCTACTCCAGTCCAAAGGTCACATGTTTTTTCATCTGCTGTCAAATTTTATGCCATTTCCATCTTCCAAAATGCACATTAAGGCTCAAAAATAAAAAACACCTGTGAGTGGATAAACTAGTTATATGCAAAATTATGTTTCTAAATACGAATTTTGGTGTTTCCATCACTCGTTACTTTTGCAAAACATCAAAATGTGCATTTATAGTGATGGAAAAGCAGTTATTGGTGCTGTGATGAACACACTTTGGGCAGAACGTGTTTGGTGATGGATTGTGGGCTTTAAAAACACAAATCTGTTTGCAATAAATTCTAGTAAATACAAATTGGAGCGCTTTTGCAACAGAAGAAACAACCAAAGTAAAGTAATAACTTTGCTCAAAACTACTGCAGGTATGATTTGATAAGTGAACATTATAACCAGTTCAAAAAGTAGATTTTTCCTTTACCTGTCATGCTTTGATCATTTCAGAGTTCCACTTGCCTCTGCTACAAACTTTCTTACAGCTCTTTTTAGCAACAGCCTTTTAGCCACTTTTTTTGTATAAGAAGAGGAGTCCATAACTCAAAAACTAGGACTTCAACATATTTCTGAGCACTATGCTTATTTGTTAGCGATGAGAGTTTGTACTTTCTATTCTTAACTCCCTGTACAACCAGCAAATGGTGCTCAAAGCTCTAAATGAGGTGCCTAGAAACACTTCCATAGACAATATTAGTTATAAAATGTGAATCTTTAATGCATGCTGACAACCCACAACTATTCACAGGTGTCCCCTTGAAGTTGTAAAGCATGAAATAACAAGCTAATGTGTCCATTGATCTTATAAAACCAAAATAATAATAAATATTGTAGCTTATCAACGCTGCCATGTTTAATTCCAGCTCATTTAGTCATAATACATAGTCCACTCTGCAGCTTTTATCAGCAGACCCATTCATTGTCTGACCTCAAATCTGCGTCCGATAAGCCTTTCCTCTGGAGAGTCTGGATTCCTCTGGCTTTTGGTGCTTTCGGAGCTTAGCGTGCTCATATCGGAGGTGCCATGGTAAACACGCATGGTCCCAAACACATCACAAAGACCCTCTGTGGAGCCAACATCTGCGAGCCATTAGCGTGCCACATACTTCAGCCCTATCTCCAAACTACCACTGCTTTCCCCGTCTGCCCGGTCCTCATTTGGGCCACAGGATACACCCAACCGCACCGACGACCGGCTCAGAGGAGGGAGCTGGTGTTTAGCTCCCTGGCTGTGTAAGCAAAAACAAAGTGGCTTTCAAGGGGGCGCACTAAGCTTTATTGTGGCACGTTTGAAAAGCTTTGCATTGAAATGTTATGTTGGTGCTTGGAAAAAGTGTGTGGCGCTGTCCCTTTCCTTTACGAACACCTCACTTAGTCTGATGCCCTCGGATGGCACAAGGGGGGTAGATAAATACTTCATACTTCACCCGCAATTTTAGCTTTGTGGTCGGAATGAACTCATTGAAGGACTTTAGAGTAGAAGCCTGTAAAATTGCAAAAATGAGGAGGAATTTTTAAATGACCTCTCCCTCCTGATTGTCTCAGTACACAAGAAAGCTTCTCTTATTGGGCCAAAAGTCATTGAATGGATTGTACCAAAATTAAGGCCATAAATATCATTAATGAATGAATAAATGAAAGAATAATCTTTATTGTCATTGCAACAAGTATAACGGAATTGTAAGTCCAGTTGGTATGATCGGTTACATTTGACAGCATTCAGTGTGGCAACTGCACTTGGATAAAAACTGTTCTTAAATCTATTTGTCCTGGTCTTAATGGACCTGTGCCTACTCCTTGAAGGTAGCAATTGAAAGAGGGAGTGTCCTGGATGTGAGGTGTCCTTGATGATGGTTTGGGCCTTCTGTATAGCTCTGTCAGAGAGAGGAGAGGGCAGCCAGTGATCTTCTGAGCAGTGTTAATGATCTTCTGAAGCACTTTCCTCTGAGCCCCTGTGCAGCTGTTATACCACACACACATGCAGTAAGTGAGGATGCTCTCGATCGAGCACCTATAGAAGAAGATGACACTTATGGCGAGACACGGCAGGTGAAACCATAGATTTTTCATGCGGTGGGCAATTTCGAGATTTCTGCGTAGTTTGGTCCCTAATCATCGTAGCTACCATGTTAAAGTAGAAAATAACCAAACTCACCCTTTACGATGGTTACAGTATTTTATGAAGGTCTGCCGAGCCACTGACCAGGAAATAACTCCAACGGCACCTTTTTCCTTCACCGCTCCTCTCACCAGGCATAAATATTGACATATTTAAATGGGGAAAACGTGGAAGAATTTGGTGGCTTCTAACTTCACCGTATTTGGGTCCATAGGAATATGCTGGGAGAGGCTAAATGCTAATAATATCTTTGGTCTTTTGCGTGACAGAGGGCACGCACAAAGACCAGCCAGGTACGCGTCAACTCGTCTAAGCTCAGGTAAAAACATATCTCAGTATGGAAAAACGGTGGCCTGTTCCTTTAAGTTTATCAAGCATTCTTCGAGCCATTATTCTATCACACTACTATATGGTGATGAAATATCACTGTGAGCAGACTCGAATATGTGGACCAGAAGTCACTCTGCTCTTGGACTATCAAAGCAAACCTTTAATGTGATACAAATGTAGGCCTTCATTGAGAGCAGCTGTCACCATAGCTCAGCGCATGGACTTCTTTGAACCAGACGCGTGAAGGCTGTAGCTTATGGCTCTGAGCGATGGAACAGAATGGATAAATTACAGAGGTCATAACCCAAGTAATTAGTCAACTACTTCACTTAGCTTTATTGTCAATTTTACCACATGTAAAGCAGAAGAACAAGTGAAAAAGTGCACCATGTATTAAAGTGGACATGTACACTATACATCTTAAACACTTTCATTAGAGTGTCTTTGCATTGATATTTGATGTTGAAATAATTAAAATAATGCCTTTGTGAGTATTACACACTTAAATACTAGCACCACTGAGGGCTGATGAGGATTTGACCTGGATCGGCCCCTGCAGCCAAGAGAGGGAATCATGTCATAAAAATAAACTTCTCTCTGATTCAACCATGTGGCGAGCAGCGCAGCAGAGCTGCTGTGTCCAGACTATGAGCACAGAACGGTTCAGAACTGATCCAATATTCGATTATTGCCTTTAAAAATATGAAGGACAGTCTGGGGGTTTGAACAATGTCATAATTGTACCAGGAAGTACAAAACTAAGTGCTGCAGAACCATAGAGGCGAACTTGATTAATTCAAAACTGCGTGAATGAAGTACTTCAACTCTGTTTCTGTCAAGGGAACGTTCGAACATGGTCAAAAGGTCCAAAAAGTTGGTTTGTCTAGAAATGAATGATTGTTGGAGGCTAGAGATCTTTCAAATGCTGTCAACTGGACTGGGTTGTTTGAGTTGAGGACATTTCACCTCTCGTTACCACAGTGTTTCCCAACCAGGGGTACGGTGACCTCTGGAGGTACACGAGAAGCTTGTATTTTTGATTATAATGTTCCAAGAAAAGCTATTTAAAAACATTTAAGAGCTAAGAGTGAGAGTTTGAGAGTTTTTAGTGTGGTTTACCTGATACATAGACGTTATAGGCATTCCCTTTGAAACTAATCAATAAAACTATCAAGGCAGGAGGTACTCTGCGTATAAATGAAAGGCCAAGGGGTACGCAAGACAGAAAAGGTTGGGAACCACTGCCTTACAGGTTGCATACAACTTTTGACTTTAGGATCTAACAACACAAAATAGCAACACAGATTTTCCCAGATTAATGATGAGAATGTGCTTTTTCCACTGGCAAAAACCTGCGCCCTGCCCATCTACCAGTGTTTAACTGCATTTCGACTGGCTACAACCGGTACAGACCTGACCGATCAGGGCCAAACCGAGCGCATTTTGAGGCTGTCCTCTGCTTCAGGCCAAAGCGAGCTGAACAGATACTAACAATATGATGTGAAATGGAAACAGACCTACGGGATTCATATTTCGCAACATCATACAGCGGTTGAAAAAGGAGATTTTGCGATTTCCTTCATAATTTGTCTTTTAACTTATTTTTTCTTGTTTTGGCACTTCACAATGGCGCTTCACAATTATTTTATTTTTTAGTTATTTTTATGCCCCACAGTCCGTATCGTAATTCCATTCAGGGTTGTGTATTGTGTGTTGCGCTTCTCCGGAGGACACTGCCAATCACTAAAAACTAGTCTTTGCAATGGAAATAGTGAGTGTAGAGTAAATCCTGGTGAAGGTGTGTACTGCGTCCTGACCGTGTGTAGGGTTAAGGGTTAGGCCCTCAAAGCGCACAAGTACACACAAATAACTTTTGTCATCTAAAAGATGGTGTTTTCACTAGGGCTGGGTTTAAAAAATCGATTCATCTTTTTGTGTTTTTCCTTTGAATAGTCTGATATCGATAAAAAAACAACGGATAATGAATCCTTTTACCACGGCCATGCGTGTCGCCGACGACTTTAGCAAATATCTCTGCGACAAAATGTCATGGAGACTTACTAGGCCTCTGGGTGGCGGTGTGAAGTCACGTTGAAAATTCATGTCCAAAAGGCTAAGTTAACATTTTTACAAAACTGCTGACTCTGCACTTTACACATCGCCCAGGGATTGAAAACAGTACTAGGTAAAAACATGTTTTGTTTTTATGTGTTATGTTATTGTTATATATATATTGTTATGTTTAAATAGAACTTGGAGGGCAAAAGTATGGAGTTACATTTGTGCAAAAATGATCAAATCTTTGGTGCAAAAAATATATTTTTTTGTTTTCAAAAAGATGCAAAAATATGGAGAATAAACACAGATGGCACATATAAGGTCAGGTTTATAGCCTTTTATGTTTAGAAGCATACATTAGTGGAATAATAATTAAAAAGTACATTAGTTCTTCTGAGAATGTCTACCATATCCAAGTAAAATTGGTACTGTGTGATATCCTTCACTGAATTGAAAATTGCATCGTGAATCGATTTGATTTGGGAAATTTAAATCGATACCCAGCCCTAGTTTTCACACATGTTTAAGTGTTTTATGGGCTGCAACGTTTACCTCTCACTCCAAACGCTGCACCATTCGCCATGTGACAACGATCAACTTATTCTCAGGACAGCGGCCATCAGACGAGTCCAGTCAATGCACCAACACGCAAACTTTGAGAGGCAAACCAACATGGCCCTGGAAGTGTACAAGTTATTATGTATCAAATATCCCTTCTGCAGCGCCCAAAAGCTTAGGTTTATAAGGTTTATAGGCCACAATTATGAATGCAGCTCAAACTGTGATTTCAATTAGATTACAATCCTCTCTGATTCCATTGATCTGAATGGCACGCTGATCCCTGGCTCTGGGTTTCTCTGTAAACACCGTCCTGCAGGCGGCCCGTTGCTCCACTTCGACAGTATTAAAAGTCATATTAGATTTCAAAGAGATTTCTAATTGAAACAGCGCGGCAGCATCACACCTCTCATGAGAAACACATGCCGGACCTGCCCTCCTTGTACAGTTTCCTGCAGGCCACGGCGCTGTGCTACATGGCATTAAAGGCATGTGAGAAATGTGCTACAGTGAAAAATGGAGACGCTGTAAAAGTCTGTCTGGATGCAGCTCAGACGTTATAAAAAAGATCCGCATGAACCACATGATAAATAAATCTATGGGAAAGGATTAAGACATGACATCTACAGACACACAGTGTAGTTAAACCAATGTAGTTGTTGTTTTTACCCACATAAATAAACCAGTACAAGTGTCTAACAGTTGTTTGTGCAGTTCCAGTGGAGCCAGACTTCTCATGGCACTTGTTTGTTTTTTGTTGTTTAATCTCAATACGTACATCATTTACACTGTGCTGGAGGCCTGCCCTTAGCACAGATATGGACTTGAGTGGAGATTTTCTCTAGCAAGTATTTAGCAAAGATAAAGTTATTTTGTTTGTAGGGTTGTGCCGATGGACGATATCATCGTGATGGTGAATCAATGGAGAGCCACCATCGTGATGCCCCTCCTGGCAGAAGGCGCTGTGTCCGCTGCCTCTCCCTACTGGCTCTTTCTCCATGTGCGGCGTGCTTTCACAAATGTCCATGTATCCATGTGTTGGAAATGTACACGCCTTCAAGCCTTGAAGACAACGGTGACACTTTCCAAAGTTGCCCTGTTTGTCAGTAATCTAAGAAATAAGCTCTTCCTGTTGGCCTTACCCCAGGGGTGTCCAAACTTTTTTCACAGAGGCCCGCAAATTAACATGTACAGTATACAGCATGAAGGGCCACAGATCCGTGGTCAGTGCATTCAAACAATCAACTAAGAGAGGTTTAAACCACATCTTTATTTAGGCTTGGAGCCATATTCGCTCTGTCTCACAATAAATGTTACTTTTTGAGGTTTTAATTGTGTGGAATTATTAAGATTTATTATTAAGAAAAAAGTACCATCTCTGTTGATGAAGAGGCCATACCTGTCAAGTTTTGGATCTGAAAATAAGGGACATTTTCCCTTAGGAGTAAAATACGGTAGTATCCTGGCCAAAACGGGACACTTGACAGCCAGGTTTGTCCCATGTTTGTCGCTGCTGTCGGACAAACCTCAGGATAACTGCTGCCCAGGCTGCTGCAGGAGGCAGTTCTCGCGAGGCTAGTGACAGAGTTCAGTCTGGAGAGAGCGTTTTGTATCATTATTTTGTTAAAAAACGTGATATTTATGGGATAATATTATTACGGGAAGACGGCAGGAAAGAGGGGTAAAATATGGTAGTTTCCCGGCCAAAACGGGATACTTGACAGCCAGGTATGGAAGAGGCCTGAGGGCCACCAAAAATTGGTCTGAGGGCTGCATTTGGCCCCCGGGCTGCACATGCCTGCCTTACACAATAAAATTGTGTAATTTTATTGTGATAAAATAACACAATTTTGATATTTTTCTATCTATATTTCTTTCTTTTTTGTTTTCAACAATGTTGAAAGGTGTACTTTAATAACAATTTCATAGACGAAATGATACTATTTATAGTCGCGAAATGTTATCTTCTTCCTCAGGGGGGCATAACAGAAAATAATTGAGAAGCGCTACTTAGTGCAAGTTTTGATGCCTGGAGCGTCCTGAAACAGCACTAAAGAAAGTTACTTGGTTGTTTCAACTCAAATAAATGATACAAATTAAAATGGTCTTTTATGGAATAAATGACCATTATTGTGCTGTTTTATGACTCTACATGACCAATAATCATTCAGGTACCAGTATCATAAACCAAGTATCATTAAAGTACTGGTATCAAAGCCCTAATTGGACTGTCTGGGTTCGATCTAACAGTTTCGTTTTTGCTACCCAAGATGAAAAGGCCCCAGAGAACAGTATTCCTCAAAGGTATATTTTATGACGGAACATTATAACACTGATTAAAGTAGTTTCTGCATGACATCACAACCCTTGGACACATTTCACAAACCGCAGCTTAAATCTCATCAACATCTGTCACTACTGTCCCACATCTGCAGCAGTTAACGTCTATTTCGGATACTGGGCCATGACATCATTTCCAGGCTGTGTTTAAAGTTCCCCATGTGCCTCGCTCATGCGCTAACTTTATCTGAGCCGTCCTTTATCAGGGCTCTTCCCACCACAACGGCACTTCGCGCTCTGGCGGGACGACCACAGGGGAATGTCCCGCAGTAGCTCGTTGTAGTGGGACTGTAATGTATAGAACACCACACCAAAAAAGGACAGACTAGTTGGCTTTTACGATGATTACTATATCAATCTGTTTTAGCTGCAAATTTGATAATAACCAACAAAAAACTAAATAGGATATAAAAAACCCCCATTGCAACTAATAAATCAGCAAAATATAACCTGGTTCTGTCCATTATTTAGATTTCATCGCCAAAATGCTAATGTAAGAGTCACTTTAGGAACATGTTTGTAGAGGCTGAAGAAAATGTTACATTAAGGCGAGATACTGTATGTGGATTGGGGAACAAAATATTTTGAGATATTGATTTGAAACTTGTACATTACTGACAAAGGAGATGGAAAACATAAACTTATTTTTGGTGATGGAATCTGAAAGGTTTAAATTGATGGGTTTATTTTGTTGACACACAGGTATTTGAATAAAATTGTTAGTTAGTGGGCAAAATCTGTCAAATTTCAATTCAATCAATCAATCAATTTATTTTACTCCCAATATCGTAACAGGAGTATCTATCTATCTATCTATCTATCTATCTATCTATCTATCTATCTATCTATCTATCTATCTGCAATCTTCTTACATTACTTGTTACTAAAAAGTGTGGATTACTTAACATAATCTGTTACTTGGCAACACTGCCCCTTAACTAAATACTCTCAGTGCTTACAAGTTTAAAATCATGACTATTTCTAAAACAGTACAAAACTAGTTCTAACCAATTAGAAACGTGAGTAAAACTGCTCTGCCTTGTACATATACCGTGCTGCGTGTGCCAGTAATTCACTGTCCCATCACTGGACCTGGAGCAGAGGGGAACACTGAGGGGGAAACAGGGGTATCTGAATTCCACACTGGGACTGTCCAATGGCACGTCCGCTCACCACAAGCCGCTGATACTGCAGCAGCTGCTAACTGTACATGAGACTATATATAATACTGTACAGTGAGGAAGAAACAACAACAGATAGTGCCCAGTGCCTGTATTGAATGACATTATTACTGTTCTGTTCTAGACATGCACACTATATAAAGTTTAATTACAAAAGACTGAGGCTAGGGGTGTAACAGGTCACATGGATGTATTAAACTGTTTGGGTTCGGCCTGCTCAGTTCGGTCCACCTGTGTACCGCTTTGGTTCATTAAATAATGTAAATTTATTATTAGCATGATTTTAAGCGCAGTGGAACTAAGTTTTCACACGGACGTCGGACGCTATTGAGTGACGCATAGCTTTGTAAACGTGGGACATGTTTGTAAATGGGGGA
The DNA here is from genome assembly GCA_900303255.1 of Lesueurigobius sanzi. Classification (NCBI taxonomy): domain Eukaryota; kingdom Metazoa; phylum Chordata; class Actinopteri; order Gobiiformes; family Gobiidae; genus Lesueurigobius; species Lesueurigobius sanzi. The sequence goes on along the minus strand of OMNZ01108908.1, from coordinate 29,787 downwards.
CATGACGGGTTAGCCGCATGAGCAGCAGCGGCCGAGGGGATCATGGGGGTCTCAGAACCATCCTAAAATTGTCTTGTATCCGCCATACCACCCGCCATCCACAACCCAGGTCACGGTGGTGTAGAGAGTAAAGAGCGGCTCTATTCCAGCAGCAGCCGCCTCTCCTTTCCGTCGTGTTTTGCCAATTTGCGGCATATATCTGATAAATACTGTAAATGCTACGTGTTCATTTAGATGGCTTCCTTTTCTCCTTGGCACCCCTCACTGCCACAACAGTCTGTGATAGTCATAGCCTCATTATCACTTCAATTCAAATCATGCATTTTAGCCCATAACAGTCATTCAAATTGTAAGTTTCCAGGTCCTAACTAGTTATTGTAATGTCATTGTTACACAATGTGTATGCTCTCATTATAAAGAGTGCAATTTATTTAAAATGTCACCCAAATGGGTCGCATTTATTAACTTTTAATACAAAAATTCTACTGTGTACTTGGCATCTTTTCAAAATAAAGATTTTGTAAGTTATTTTCCAAAACGAAAATTAACCTAACCAAGCCCTCCAAGAACCTGAACCGAACCGAATATGATTTTAGCGTACCGTTACACCCCTAGCTGAGGAAGTAGTTGTAAAAGCCTTTATACATTATACTATAACAAATTCATACAGGCAAAAGGGTCTTTCCCAGGGACACAGTGGCCTTTCTCCAAAAACTTGGTTAGGGCTTTAAGGCTAAACGAAATATTCTGTATCCAAGGTTCAAATCTGTTAACCCTGTAGTTAAGGTCTCTACATATTCTCATATGATTTTTTTTATTAGCTTAAAAGTTAATATTTCTGATGTTAATGTGCCTGGACGTTTTTTAAAACACACACAGAACAATCAGTCTCTCATTTAGAAATCTATTGTTATCGGCATTGACCATGAGAAAGCTATAGTCCGCTGCTGCCCTTATCGGTTTGTTCTCAGGAGGCTCGCGGGTCTTTCTCAGGTCGACGTCTTGCAGTCTCCCTCTTTATCGTAATGAGGCGGAAGTGTGGGGGCTAGCAGAGGAGTGACAGTTACACAGAGCAGAGACCATCGAGCTCACACCTCCACATCCAGCTTCCCGCCTCTGTCTGGGAATGTCAATGAGGCACTGTTTTCCCGCGCAAACTGCCCCAGTCCTGCTCTACTCCAGAAAATGAGCTAGTTAGGATAACTACAAGATGACCCAATTACCAAATCACAGAAATTGCAAATATTTAGGCACCTCCCAAACATGCACGGATGGTTTATACGCTTCAGTTGCTACAAGACTGTTTGTCTGTTGCATTGTGTGGACTTAGTGTGACAGTGTCTAACCATTAATTCAAGAGTAAAGCCTAATTCACACATACTATGCCATGCTGCCTGCACCCTGCCTTTACCCAAGTAGCTCCATATGTATGAATGCGAAGAATCCACGGGTGTGCGGACCAGTGCGGTGTGGCTAATCAGCCTTGTGGTGGCAAAAGTGTTATATTAAATTCATCGTCGCTCATGTTGAGGAGCACATCATTGTGAGAGAGAAGGCCACTTGGTCCAAATGGTTCGTTTGCGCTGCAAGACCAATTTCCAGTAGACTGCTGCCTTCTTGCGCAGTTGCCTGTGTGAGTGCTGTCGTCCATTTCTGTCTCTCTTTCCTCGATCAATGACATTACTTTTGCATGATCCTTTCATCTTGTAACTTGGAGCATGAGCAGCAACAGCGCAAGTTCCACTTCATCCATCTTTTCAAAAGTTCCACTCACGGTGCATCTCATTTTCATAATTAACTCCCTTCAAATTATGCCTCTGTGAGGATGACACGATGTTCATAAATACTGGTGGCTGATGAGGGTTTGGTCTGGAGTGACCCCTACAGCCAAGAGTGGGAGTCACATGGTAAAAATAAACTTTGATTTAACAACGTGGCTAGTAGCATGACATGCTATTAGACAAGAAGGCTCAGAACTGATCCAATATTGCATTATTGGCTCTAAAAATGTGCAGGACAGTTTGGGGGTTTGAACAATTAGGTAATTGTACCAGGAAGTAGAAAACAAAGCGCTGCAGAAGTCAACATGAACGGACCTACGCAAACCGGATTAATTCAAAACTGCGTAAGTGAAGTGAAACACTGCTTCAGGTCTGTTTTTGATGATGCACATAATGGTTAAAAGCGCAGAAAAGTTGATTTAACATGATATCTCTCCTTTTAAAGGACAAAACAAACTTCAGTGCACTTGCGACTCGGAAAAACATCAGGTATTGGGCTTTCAAAACAACAGATTTGATGAGTTTTATGAGATTCAACCTACATTACTACATTACTAGCTCTTTACACCTCTCCCCATGCCCTTACATTGTTACCCCTCAGCCTCTCACTCCAGCCCTCTGTCCGTACGTCTGGATTTCTCATGCCGCTTAAGTGGTTGCTTGGCGCTCGGAAGCTTCTCGGCGGAGCTTTATGGACGTTTTTATGAAGCTAATTGCGCGAAGTGGAGTGTGGCGTGGAAAAAAAGCGTGTGTTACATCCTGTTGGAGACCCCGAAAGGTTAGCAAACATGTGTTCAGTTGTTGTGGGGAGTTCCAGGCTGCTAAGTATTAAGTTGGTGTTATGTAAACAGTCTGCTCATTCGCGCTAAGGGGGTAATATTTTTTTCACGGCCTGATTTGTTTCCCAGATGTGCGATGTGCAATGCTAATCATGGGTTATTTGAAAGAGTTTATACTGACTTAGAAATAAGCCCCATTTGGAAACAACGACGGATGTTCTGTTTAAGATGTCACTGCCAAGAGCTTGTTCACTCCAAACCGAGCTGTTACAAAGGATCATTCAATGCTCTAATCTACTTTATTGACTTTTTAGACTTGGACATTTTTGATGAACTAGAGCAGTTGTGTTAAAACCTGTTAAAACCCAGAAACCATGGGGTTGGGTTCGATCAGGCTCAATCTTTGGAGGTTCACTCTCAGAAGTTCGTAGAATATCGTTTTCGTCATCTTGAAATGACAATCCAGACTATGGATGTTGAGATGAACCGGTTTTACGATTACTGTGGATATATTAATGCTCACAATCGCTAGAATTTGAGGACCCATGATCATGAGTGCATGCTTATATTTCCAAACGGAGCGCATTCACAAGTCAAGGCGGGAGAAACAGCATCCAGTGTGACGTCAGCGGCATCCAGAGAGAATGCAGAGAGCAAATCGAGTCCCTCTTTGGGTGATATTTCCATTACCTTGTAAAAAGAAGAGTCCCAAAAATACCATGTGCAGCGTAGGGTTGGGCGATATTCACACAAAACTCAATCTCAATCATCTCAATATTTAGGGGGACTTCGCGATAGCAACGATCAAGTGATGTTTTTGCAAACCATCTAAATATGTCAAAATGTGCTGGTAAATGTATTAATTTAGGTCACTGTGTCTTGAATAAACTGCGAAACGTCAGAGAAAAAGAACATTATTATACCTTTTTGTGAAATTACACATCAAGTATCTTTATTTTTTTACTTTATAGCAGCAGTTTTTGCATCAATTTGTTAATTTCTTGACTTTGAAGATATTGTAAATTTGCATATCTTCCAAACCACAATTTGGATGTTATCTTGTGGACGATATATTGTCCACCTCTATTATGTCACACACTACAATCACACAGGCAGTGGGTGAGGTGTCACGCCCAAGGACACAACGACAAACTGCACCTTGATACTTGTTGCGTCCTGCAATATGGTTGTCAATACGATGATGACCAAGCCATCAGAATATATACCAAAACATGTTGGATGTTTCGATCTAGGGACCAAAGATCGTCCTCAGCGAATAAAGACTTTAACACGTTCGTGGGTCTCTTAAGAGCAAACCAGAATATAATCCAGAGAGAATGCAGAGAGCTCTTAAAGACCCACAAACGTCTTTAAATCTTTATTCGCTGAGGACGATCTTTGGACTGAGATCGAAACGACCAACACTTCAACTACAGAGTACAGAAGAAGACTGAAGAATCTTGGCCTACCATGGACAGCTCCTGTACGACTGAGAGCCT
>OMNZ01108908.1:0-12106 GCA_900303255.1 Lesueurigobius sanzi | reverse complement strand
AGAAAAAAAAAATAAATAAAAAAAAAAAAAAAAAAAAATCGAATTTTTTTTTCCCGATTTTATTAATTTGGAGATCGTTTGGCTCAAGAATCGAAATCGGGATCAAAATTCAATTAATTGCACAGCCCTATTTTGTACTCACTTCAAACCAATGTCCTCAAAGACCTAAAGAAGGTCTTCTGGTATCAGTTGGTATCTCGAACCCTAAATATAGGTATCGGTGCCTCTCTAGTTCCTGTTGACCCAAAATCAATCAGAAGTACACAAGCTAATGACAAACCCCAAAAGACTGAGTCACCTCCATCACCATGACATTTTCCACGAAGACCAATGCAAATGGCAGACCCTGTATTCTAGCCAATGACCGACTGTGACCCATAGACTCTGCCTGACTGGCCACATCTCTTGCTTCCGTAAATCGCCAGTCTACGGTTTTGTCTTGAGGCTTGTGACTGACACGAGCTCGGGCCTTGTCTAACTCTTGCATTTGTTTATCCATAACAAGCAGCCCGAATCTCCCAAAGCATTCAAACTGCAGGCAAGTGGATCTCCGGCTTTTCTCTGTACACTGTGTGCCTCTCTCAATCCCTCTCTGTCTGCATGCGCTTCTGTCTCCTGCGCCGATAAGAATGTTGTCTTTTCACTATTGCATGCTGGTGATTTGTTTTTGCTGGCCAGACTGTAAAATGCTGAGTGATTATGCCATAAACCAGCTCTGGATGATAACATTTTATTGGCTTTTTCAGGTTTATAGTGTGAAATAAGATATTAGGAGCCACATGTTTCAGCCAAGTCCAACAGCAGAGACATAGACATTGTCAAATATGTAAGAGTTTATTGAAAGGTGGAAACGCACATAAATATAACGGGGATGGAAACTTGTTATGGGAATTTATGGATATTTTCTGGAGGACTAAAATTATATTCACGAAGTCACGTCATTGTGGTGAATTGAGCCGCTGAACCCGTTTGTTTGACTCCATGTCTCTGTATTTTTATTTGTTGTATTATATTAGCATTTGTTAAGGTAGTTGTGGAGAAGTTGGTTGGAAGTTTAGCTATTTCCGGGCTTTGTTTTCCCCCCTCACTGTGGCTTAATGTGACCGTTTGTGGCGTTCCCAAAGATGCCGTATGTACTGTATCTATTGAAGGCAACTCAAATAAAGTCTGTGGGTGAACATTGCTGCACAAATATCAGCTGTTGATGGAGCTAAGTTATTTAGAAGTGCCAAACCAAAAACTGGAAGAAAAAAGAAACTAGCTGGAGCATAATCGTCAGCAAATCCACTCACCTACACATGAGTAATTTGATGTACTAATCTGAAAAAAGTAACTAGCCTCTGAGTTTATTATCGTGAGTTCTCGTAAGCAATCGTAAGTTTGTTAGGAAGGTAACAAGGACTAATTAGGTGTGAATAGGCCAAGATATTTTTTCCAACCTTTAGAACAAAGAGATGTAGGACTTAGAGGCTAACTCCTCCTACTGGTTTCTTCTTAAAAGGCCCACAAGCGTGTCAATTCTGCTCAATTGCTGACAAAGTTCTTTGGATAAAGAGCGAGACGTCCTACACTTCAACTACAGAGTACAGATGAAGACTGAAGAATCTTTGTCTATGATTCTAAGAAGTACTTCTGTTTTTTCAATATTCCGGTTTTTGGCCAGTTTGCTCTCTTCACATAATATACTGTATATTTTAATCTGGGAACAAATAAATGACCTACTCTTTACAATAAGGAGTGTAATTATTCACTGATTCAAAGTTTCTGCATAGAACTAGTGGTGCTGCTGACATTTTGTATAGGTCTTGAGGACCCCCTCAAAAACAAGATGGTTCATCTCAAGGGGTTACTCCACTCATAAAGAAATGTTCCTAACTATATGGGAAATTCAAATTGTAACTTCAATGACTATTTTCTCAAAATGCATTTTTCTCACATATGGCGACAACATTTAGTAGCTCCTACAGACTCTATACACCTTCCAGTCTTGGCCTTAAACATATTTTGAAGGTTTATTCAGAGTAATTTTTCAATATTGAATTCCTAGCCTGATTTATTGAGTTTTGAACCGTAAAAAAAAAAAAGGTGAAATTTGGAATTTACAGATTTATTCACTAATTGCTAGTTTATTAAAAAAACTAAACAAGATATCCAAGATCCCCTATGATCTAATATGTCAACAAAATGAAATCATATAATATATGGTTTAATTTAGTTTAATATTATTTTATCCAGTATTTAGATTACATTTTTGGCCGTTTTTACACGTAAAATGCCTTATTTGAATATGAAAACATACGATGGAAAACTTGCAACACCATTTGTTCTCATATTTTGTCAGAAATATACAGAAAAAGATTGAAATTGATATCACTTAATTACATTTTTCTCCTATTCCCCTGCAGTTAGCCTATAGATCAGCTGTCTCCAACCTTTTTTGCCTTGCGAGCTACTTTTGAGTAACAAAAATGGCAGTGAGCTACTTACACTTCAAAGAAATACGTGTAGGCCTCTAGGAGCCAAGATGATCATTCAACTCAATAAAAGAAAATGGCAGTAGTTTCTGCTTTATACTTTGCTATGTTTGGAGATATTTTGCTCAGAACAACAGAAATGCACCTAAAATGTGACTCATCTAGTGTATGTAGAAATGTAGAAAGCCTTTGGCGAGACACTTGGAAAGGGCTGGCGAGCTACTGGTAGTTCCCGAGCTTCTGGTTGGAGATCCCTGCTATAGATGCTGTAGCTCCACCTCTCATTCAAGGCTGTAAATTATAAAAACTTCTCTACCCTTTTATTCAACACCTATCAGCATTTAAGTGATGCAAGACAAATATTTGCTAATTAAAGAATTGTTATGACAAACACATTCATGAAATTTATTAAATTAAAAGTGTCAAGTCAAAACTTGCTTGCTTAGACTGGACTAATGGCTGATGTCTGGATGTTTTATAAGCCTATCATTTAGTTTTCTCTGTAGTATGAATAAAACGACCTCACTAAAGTCCAGTAACACAGCTCTTCTGGTCGAAGCTCTCCTTCCTGACGCAGTGTTCCGTCTCTAAGTGAATGTGCTTTAACAACATCTGTATCGGTATCTGCCAAAGCCACTCCGCTCTGACCTCCGTAACGCTGGGCTCCTCCTGCCTCGTATTACCAGAGCCTCTGAGGCCCGGCCAGAGGAATGCACAGCCTACATCCACATGGACTGGGCTTTCACGGGAGGACGAGGGGAAGAAAGGGGCACAGCAGCTAAATCAAGGGGCTAAGTTGTGCTGTAGTTTTAAGAACGGTTGAAAGTTAATTAGTTCCCTCTTTCACAGTTTGAAAATGGGGAAACATTCAGGTACAGGGCGTATGTAATGTGCAGCCAGACTACAGAGCATGTGCAGCCAGACTACAAAGCATGAGCTAGGTGTGGGCAGGAGGATCTACTGGAGGATTACCTTAATGTGCTTTAAGTTAAAGGGACTATACCTGATTTTTTAATTACAAACAATGAAAGAGGGGGCGAATAAATTCAATTGTTAGTTGCAGTCCAAACACATTCCTAACCTTCATCACACATTTGTAATATCCCATTTCATCACAGAGATGAGTTTATTAGCAAATTTCACAACTACCAGGGTCACTTTTAAGGGTTATAGTCACAGAAATTAAAGAAAAGTATCTTGCAAACTCATGACATTTACAAAAATGCTTAAAATTTAGATACATATGATTTCCACAAATGTCTGAGTTTACAATTTACCAAAGGAGGACAAAAATAATTTAATTCCAGTACTAGGATAAAAATCAGGTATAGTGCCTTTAATTTGGGAAAATGACTATGGGACAAAATATTAGTCAATAGTTAGAGAACTTTGCTTTGAGAGTCAAAAAAACAGAACCCCAAAATTGGATTAAAAAGAAATAATAATTTTGAGTAAAAGTACAGATACATACTACTGGTCAAATACAATATTACTCCATGAATGTGAAAGTTGCTTCGTGAATTACTCAAGTTTAGTGCAGATCCCTAAAATCTCAATTTACTTTGTTACTGCTCACCACTGCTACTCAGCTCTAGTTCTGTTTTTGTTTTTCTGGTTCTGTGGTGTTAATAAATAATTATATAAAGATTTGAATTCACACAAACTGCTTGATTGACAGTCGCTTCAGCCAATGACAAAATGGACAACGCAAATGAGATGTAAGTGAGGACCATTGTCTCAAACAAGCCAACTAAAGCTGGACACACACTACAGGATTTTTAGCCAGATTTTCAGTCTTAGGAGGCGTGGCTCAATAAAAACCTTCTCTCATGGCATGATCAGTGTTGGGACTCATGTGTGTGTATGTGTGTCCTCATGTTTGTTCTTAAGTGTGTGTGGTCTGTCCACAGATTTTTAGTCTCAAAAGATTTAAAATCCTGTAGTGTGTAGGCAACTAAAGAGAAGGCTTTTATCTCAGATTTACCTTTTCCAAAGGACCTTTAAAAGCCACAACGTCTCCAAATATTGTCAGATTTCCATATAGTACACATAATTGGAAAGCATGGAGACTGCACTTTCAGAATGTGTGAATAACTCAAAATGCCTAGAATCGACTTGTGCCCCTGATTTCCATGAGCTGACATGTCATTGTTGACCATGTACGCCCATACGCTGACATTATTTCTGTTTCATTGCGTCATGCAAACTACTAGTACAAGTCTGAAGAAACTATCATTAACGTGTCTGTGCATACAAGGAATATCATTATGACCAGTGGAATGTGCATGGCCCCAAATTGGCTTTCTCCTGTTTTACCCACACACTAACCACTCACCCTGGGCCCAAACTATCCACATCTCCTTCAGCTTGTCGATCTTTCCGCCTTCTTTTACACATAATGACTACACTTAAGTTGATTTTTCTTCTGCATAGATTTGTGCACTGACATCTCCACAGAGTTGATTCTGTGGCTGTATTGACGCTAACTTGGCTCCGTGGCTTTGTTTCTTTCCACAGGGCGAGTTGGAACGTCAGCTGCTGCAGGCCAACCCCATCCTCGAATCTTTCGGAAACGCCAAGACGGTCAAGAATGACAACTCGTCTCGCTTTGTGGGTTTTTGCTCTTTTCCCTTTCCAATATTTGTTTTATATCCTTGCTGAATGGAAATATGACTTTGTGTGCAACTTAACAATACAGTTTTGGCTTGTAAAACATTTGGTTTAATACAGTAGGTTGTATTCACACTGAAGAGTTGTTCTAAATCAACTTAATATTTAGTTTTAGTTTTATATGGACAGAGAAGACTTATATTTTTTACCTTGTTTTTCTTTGTCTAAAGCCCCAATTACTTGTACAATCAATACAAAAGGTTAGTTTGGGGAAATTCAAATAAATCCTGGCAGCAACAAGGTCAAAATCACACAAAGAGCCACTTACCTCACATTATAACTTTGATGGTGAGGTAAGTTTTTGTGCTGTATGTTCCTTTCCTTGACAGCCGTTCACATTCTTAGCAGTGCTGTCATGCAAAACTAAGCAGCTGTAGCCTGGTGTTGTCCTACCTTTCTGGTTTGAAACTGCACAATGCACAACCAAGTTAATTCAGAAACTGCCAATTCTAAATATGTGAGTCATGAGTCATGTCTAGTTTGAGATGAAATATTGGGATTTTTAGTTGTAGTAAAGAAACAGAATTTCTCCAAACATTTTAAAGTACTCTACAAAAAGAAAGAAAGTCACACATGTTTATATAGTTTACTGAATGGTTGTTTTCATGTAAAACTCTTACGGCTAGAAAGAATATTGGTCCTGGAATGAACTTGCCAACCCCTGCTATAGAATATTATTATTAGCCATATCTAAAGGAAGGAACTTGAGTGTATGTTTTCAATATACACTGTATAAAACAATATTCCCTCTGTTCTCTCATGAATTCACTTTATGTGTAAAAAAAAAAAAAGTACCTAACAGGTAATGTCCAAGCGCTAACGTTGTTTCGCTTTAGTTTTCACCATACCATAACTAACACACAGCGCTGCACAATCACATGGTTCTTTTGGGACTTTTCCTTTGACAACGTCATGCAATTATGGAAATTCAGCTTTCACCTCGACTTGGACATGTGCAGATGGATAAGATTTGGTCTCTGCTCATTGGATTATTTAACCAGCTGCTGACTTCATGGGTATCGAATTTGGATTTCCCAAATCAATTCGATTCGATTCACAACAGCCGAATGCGACACACAATTGTGTAAAGTGTAGAGTCAGCAGTTTTGTAAAATGCTAATTTAGCCTTTTGGACACAAATTTTCAACACAACTTTACACCGCTACCCAGAGGCCTAGAAGAACATGGCTGGGCTCATTTTAAAGCCTGAACCCTCCTCTTCCCAATGCAAAAAACGCAAGTCTCCATGACATTTCGTCGCAGCGACACACGTGGCCACATCCAATCTGTCGTGGTAAAAGGATCCATTATCCATTTTTTTAATCGATGTCAGGCTTTCCAAAGGAAAATCGATTCAAAGCGATTCATCGATTTTAAGCCCAGCCCTAATTTTGATATTGATGCAACTCTGGACATGGTTTCTCCAGCACTACGGCTCATGAGACGTGACTATCATGTAACCAGTTAATCTTGACATCCTTAATCTAAGATGAGAGAACATTTTAAATGAGCTCTGACACAGTGAACATTTTGAGAAATGTTATTTAGTGTTTTGTACACCAAAGTTGTGTGAGAAACAATTGTCTGATTAGGGTTAGAAAGTAGTAAAAAAAAGTAGTTAAAAAGTAGGACAAATTAATTTATATATTTATATTTTATTTATATGATTATATTATCATTATTTTTTATAGCTAATCATTTATATTGACCATGATATATCCAGTTGTGTCGGGTTTGTAAAGCAAAAGTCCAATAAAAATGTTTTTAGTAGGCACACAAGAATGCAAGTTATGTGAATATCTAAATGAGATTGGATTCCCTTACCCTCGGGACTCTCTAAGAAAACACATTAGAAGAAACCAATCTCAAATCCTCAGGTGGCGAGTGTTTAGACTTTCTCCAGCCGTAGTTATGTCCCGGTGTGGCGGCCATGTTTGTTTTTGTTCCTGAGGGCTGATAAGTTACCGGCTGTAATTAAATGACAGTTTAAACATACACATTTTTCCTGCTTAACTGCGGTTGGGTGCGACCGCAGATCTGGCCAGGAAACCACGGGACATGCCAGAGATTCCTCCTGCAACCTGCCTTCTCCTAATATAGGCACATCACACCACTTCAGCCATTTTCACCACTTAATACCATGATGCAAGCGAGAACTGGAAATGACATGGCAACCTAAATGTAGGCTAATAATGGAGCTGGAGAGAGTGTTGTCAAATCTCAACAAATTCCTAGTCAAAATGGTACTTCAGTTTAAAGGCCCTATACCCAAATTTATTGTAGAATTAGTTTTGTCCTCCTTCAGTGAATGCATGGTCTCCCTGTGTCTGTGTTGGTTTCCTTCTGGTGCTCTGGTTTCCTCTACCACTAAAAACATGTACAATAGATCAGGATGAATGAGAGTGTGTTTGTGGGTGCGAGTGTGGGACAACAGATGGAAATTATGCCATGGCTACAATCCAGAGTGGCGTGTTTACATACAGTACATGCCACCCATGCATTGTCCCACAAAATAGAACTTTGGAACTGACATCACAGTTTAATGTGTTGTGGGAGTTTGGTACCATTTTTAAAGGCCACAAAACAATGGAAAGACAGCCCCGCCCCCCTTAGGTACTGGAGAAGTGTGTGTTAGTGACTCTTTTGGATAAATACCTGAGCAATATCCTACAGATTGAGGCAGCATTGGTTACATAATGCAGTGGAGTAGATGGATATACCTAAATTATTAAAATAAGCATCGAATGGAACACTACAACTATTGAGGCTAAACCACCGTCGTAACACCATAACCTCTCCCTCAAACACAGCCGAATGGACCATGAACATGCTCTTAACGGCTGGGAACATTTTCTTCTTGTGTTAGGCTTATATTGTTAAAATATGATCGTTGCCATTAAGCTAGCTAGCTCAAGCCTGTAGCTCAACCCTGCCACTGAGAGGATGAGGAGGAGCTTCTATCCTGAGGCCATTAGACTACTTTAATCAAGCTTAGCCCCTAGCTCCCACCTCCACTTGTAGTATTATACTGTGTCTGTCTATATGTTGTGTATATGTAGTTGTTATTGTGGCAGCTGGATGGATGGCACAAAAGAAAATTTCACTGCATGTATCTACTGTATGTGTATGTGACAAATAAAGTAAACTAAACTAACTAAACCTATAGAAGCTGAGTGCACCTGGTCGTACTCCTCTTAACTCTAGGTCTAAAATCTGAAAATTGCCTTATTCTTACGAGCTATGATCACTCAGGACTGCCATACACCCAGGTGTAACTTACCCCAGTCTGGGCTTGATGTGAAGTCCCAGATTTAACATGAAATGAGCGGGCAGCGAGTGCCTCTGGCCTTGGGGAAGACTCTCTCTCTCCTCGCCAGCTGCTTCTGCCGTAGGGGAGAGGCAGCAGCTGTGCTAATGTTTCCTCCTTGATGCTCCCAGAGCACATGTAGCTCAGTGCAAACTGTATAGTCAGATGCTGTACTAGTATTACTGATGCCAATAAGATCGCACGCACTGCTCCTGATGAGTTTTTGGCTTAGCGAAGAGAAAAAACACGACTCGCTCCATCATTTTGCCTGGCAGAGGCCTAAATTTTGTCGGATACTAACGGTTGCTAAGATGTTTGATTGGACAATGACCGTTTTGCGGCGGGGTTTGGCGAAAGGTCAATCGGGATGTTTGAAATGTGGAAAGTTGAGAGTAAGCTTGAACTTTCGTTCTTTCATTGTTGGAAGGAATTAAAAAATCTGGTATAGAGCCTTTAACTATGTAATTATGAATTTTTATATGTAGATTTGAACAGTCTCTCTCCGCTCTTTGGTCCATGAAAAGTCACGAGTTATTCGCTGAATGGCACTGACTGCTCTGTGTAACGTAGATTAGCATAAATCTAAAGAGTTATCAACCTCATGTTGCAAATGTTTTAACTGAATCTTTCTTTGTGTTTTTGTAGGGGAAGTTCATCAGGATCAACTTCGATGTGGCGGGCTACATTGTTGGGGCCAATATTGAAACATGTATCCTAAAAATGTATCATGATTATTATTTTTTATATCCATACACTTATTACAGGCCCGGTTTTACAGGAGTGCATGAACTCAGTCTAAAATGTTCTATCTATGTGTAACTCAGTGCTATGCTGCTATCTGCTTTTCTGGGATTTTTTTGAAGGGGGATACGTCCTTCTCTCCTTAGCCACACTGTCACACAATCAAGATACTCTAACTTACCTCTGGACACAGCAGCCTGCGTTACTTCAGCTTTTCATCATTTTAAGTATCATTCAAAATGAACATGAAACGAAATACTTCAATCCACAAACCACGAGTCTTTAACGAATGTGCTCAGACCTTTTGGAGAAGTCGCGAGCCATCAGACAGGCCAAAGACGAGAGGACCTTCCACATCTTCTACACTCTGCTAGCTGGAGCCGGGGAACACCTACGCAGTGAGTGGACACAAGGAAATACAAAATATATTTATTATATTAACCCTTTTAGTCAATGTAACTGCTGCTATATGTGATCCATATAAAACGAATATGGAGCTGTTCATAAAGTATTTTATAAACATGTTTTTTATTATGTGCAATATATCGATTATCGCAGTATCGGCAAATCGTGAGGTCATCGTTATTGTGAGCCATGTATCGTATCGTGAGGTACCCAGAGGTTCACACCACTATTTGTCAGTGGCGTGTGGTGCACTTACTAACTCGGCAGATTCACTATTTCATCTGAAGGCACAAGGGAAGAACTCTCCGCTCTCGGCAACACGGAGCAAAACAATCGGATCGGATGATAATATCACGTTATTAGCTAAATTGAACTGGGGACGGGATACTGATAATAGAACAAGGGAGAGATAAAGGAAAAAGGAAGGTAAAGATGAAGAAAGAAAAGAAGAAGGATACTTTACATTTATTCAGCTGTTGGAGATGGGCAATATACAGTAGGTAATATATTTTAAATCGTGTATCCTTGCAATATATACAGTTTACGATATTCTGAATATTTCCAATCTCAAGAGACCAACAAACAGCTGGGAAAAAAATAAAATGAAATAATAATAATGATAACCATTATAATTAATAATATTAATAGTGAAAATAAAAATGGAAAATAACATGGATAATTATGTAAATAAAAAGTAAAATGACAACACGACAAACAATATTGCCCAGCTCTAACACAATGTTTTTCTTGTCATTATCTCTAATGTCACTACAGTATGTGGGATATCAACAAAAATGAATATCTCGATATGTAGTGGGACTGTCTCGATACGATAATCAAACAATATTTTTGCAAACCATCAAAAATGTGTAAAAATGTGCTGGTAAATGTATTAATTTAGACCGCTGTCGTCAAAAGGATAAATATCTTGAATGAACTACAGAAGAAAATAATTATTATACTTTTTTTTAAATGTATTTTTGCAGATTTCTGTTCATTTCTGACTTTGAAGATGTACTCGATATTGTAAATTTATATATCCAGTTTCAATATTATCTTGTAGACGATATCTCCCACCCATACTATGTGCTGTATACTTGTGTGATATCTATTGAAATGACACAAAGAGCAAGAAAAAAAAAAACACTATCACATTATGAAATGTGTTTTAAAAGTTATAAAATATACAGTAAATTCTAATATTATTTTCTGATTTATTTTTAAAACAGTTTTTCCTCAAAATTGTATAGGCCAGCAGGGAAGGCCTTGCTTGCCTTAACCAAACGCCACTGAGCTTTTTGTTGCACCTAATTTTGCCTTTGAAATGAAATGTGTTACTGTGTTACTGGAGCACCAACAGCCAAAACACATTTTTGATCCACACTGTAATGGGAACATCCTGCCACCACGTGTCAATGCTTACTCCGTGTCTCGATGTAATAAATATACATCTTGTCATCAGCTGATCTGCTTCTGGAGGGCTTCAACAACTACCGCTTCCTGTCCAACGGGAACCTGCCCATCCCGGGACAGCAGGACAAGGACAACTTCCAGGAGACCATGGAGGCCATGCACATCATGGGCTTCTCCCACGAGGAGATCGTCTGTGAGCTCCACACGCAGCCTGTTCTCATTAGCTCCATTACAGGCATTAGCTTTTCCTGTGGGACTCACTGGGTTTATCTGTGCAGGCATGCTCAAGGTGGTCTCCGCTGTGCTGCAGTTTGGGAACATTGCCTTTAAGAAGGAGAGGAACACAGACCAGGCCTCCATGCCCGAGAACACAGGTACAACGCTGTGGCGGAAATGAACAATGTCAAGAGTACACATTTTAGACACTTTTATACTTGGGTAGATTTAACGATCATACTCTCTACTTTTACTTAGAGCCTGCACCTGTACTTTCTACTCCACTACATTTTTAACTGAAGTAAAAGTATTTCTCATAGCGGTTCAAACACATGTATTTTCACATTTTCACAGTGTCTGTTAGACCTGGTTTAGACCTTATTTAGTCCTGGTTTAGAACTAGTCTATGACTTAAACCTTGTTTATAACTGGTTTGACCTGGTTTAGAACTAATTCCTTATGAAAAATTTTAAATAGTCACGTCATGTTTAACTCTATCAATAGATTAAAAATCAGAATACCTGGCCAAAAGTTTACATACCCTTTTAATCTTTTGCCCATAGAATATGAATGATAACACAAATATCTTTTTTCCACTCATGGTTAGTGGTTGTGTGAAGCCATTTATTGTCAAAGAACTGAGTTTACTCTTTTGAAATCATAATGAAACAGAAACTACTCAAATGTCCCTGATCTAACGTTTACATGACCTTCAACAACTGCCAGGAAAATTGTTCAGGAGCAAAAAACTCACTTCAGCTGAAATACAGGACTATCTGACAAAATTTAACTCTGAAAAAACTGATGTTTGTTTCAAGATGCGCAATATGTAAACTTTTGATCATTGACATTTGGCTATAGCTTCTAGTTGAAAAGCGTA
>OMNZ01108905.1:16355-27798 GCA_900303255.1 Lesueurigobius sanzi | reverse complement strand
TACGGGCTGTGGGTGAAGTGTCTTGCCCAAGGACACAACGACAGTCTGCATCTGCAGGAGCCGGGATTCGAAACTAAAACTATTACTTGACCAAATCTTGAGTACAACTGTAACTAAATTAAAATACTGTCCTAATGAACTCTGGCTGCAGGTCTATACTACTATATATTTTGGCTTGAAGATGTGAATTTCCGCTTTTACAAGTCGTGCAATCCCCTTCTTCCTTTTATGTTCTGCTTTTTTAAACAACCGTGATGCATTATGGGTGACTTTGGCTCTGAGGGGGTGGCATTAAGTGTATGGATCCAGAAGCTTTCTCTTTGGAGGAGGGTTTTGAGTCTATTGCCCCCTCTGCTGTCCTGAGGGATACTTTCAATGACCACTGCTTCGAGTGTGTTAGTGTTGTCATGTCCTTTAGATTTGTAGTGTTTGGCCATAGGGTAGTCAATGTTCTGTGTTTTTATTGCGTACTTGTGCTCGGCCAGACGCTCACGGAATCTGCGTTTGGTCGTAGTACAGTTAGCAAATGTCTGCAGAGGTAGGTGGAAGGACCCGTTAAACAATTTTTGTTTTGGCAACATTGTGGCAGTGTTGATCTTTACAGTGACCACGTTTTGTTGCTGGAGCCAAGAGGGAGGTTTGGACACAGGCAGGTTGCTTTTCACCAAATGGGTTCTCAGAGTATGTGCAATAACATCTGTGTTTATCTGCAATGTCACTTTATCAACCGCCTGAATGTAAACAGTCATTTAGTATATATCACCTGCAATGATAACTCCATTCATACAATTCAACTAGAGTTTATTTTTATTTTATTTAATCTATTTAGTGCTTAAGAGATGTTTGTACAGTTTATTTACAGAGAGACGCTAAGAGACTATCTTTATTCTTTATTCTATTTTATTTTATTGTTACTATTATTACTATTACCTGTTGTTTTGCTTCTTTGATGACACTTTTCCTGACTTTGTGCACCCCCCCTGTGTTGATACTGTCCTAAGAGCTGTTGTGACAAGTAAATTTCTCCATTGTGAGATCAATAAAAAACTTTGGAGACAAAGTTTGGAGACAAAAAACAGTTTTTTCAGTGTCGAAAATATTCAAAGCATAAATTTGAAAAACATTTAAAATTCACAAAAAACCTTCCATATGCGCGGTGTACCTTCAAAGTGGTAAGTAACCCTAATCTTTTGGATAACGTACATGAAAATTAGGTCAACTTAAAGAGTTCAATCCATTTTCATATGTTAACAGGAGGCTTTTCTCACACAGATTTACTCATAGTGGAATAACAGTACACGCACTTGAGTAAATGTACTGCCCCTCTGTCTTAACCATTGTGTTGTTGTCTGGTGCTCAGGTTGGTGGAGCAGTGCAGGAGGCAACTGGTTACACCGCCACTTTCCGTCACATTATTTCAGTGGAAGACGGGGGAGAGGAGGGGGACTGCCTGCACGTCCGGAAAGGCTTCTACCACGACATCCCGGGCTTTCCAGACTGTGTTGTGGCTGACGCTGTGATCAACTTCTTCATGGGCCGGACAGACAAGATGCGAGAGGTGGGATTTAACCCCCGCTTGGCCCGATACGGTCACCTAGGTAAGTGTGTTGCGTGGAACAACTCTAAATGGCCAAAATATAGAAAGACCGGTGTGATAAACAAAGGGTGTATGTTCTCGTCTCGCAGAGTTCTTCATTGATGGCCTGGGCTCTTTGCACATTGGTTCCTGCAGTCACGTCATTGTGAACCATGCCTCCAAGATCAAACTGCCCTGGGGAAAGACAGAATCCGAAAAAGCCTACGCAAAATTTCGCTATTCTTCGAACACTGACGAAACCAATCTGCACAATGAAATTTTTTACTTCAACAACAGGTTCAAGTGCATGACCGGCCAGTAAAGCCCTACTTTGGAGCATGTGTACATAGTCTCTGAGCTATTTAATTTTAATGTATTGGTTATTTTATTCAAGATTTTGCAAGACAAATTAAAGTGTAGAGTTATTGAGTCACCCATTATTAGAGAAACTGTTGAAACTGTTGTTTGGGTGCCTCTTTGTTCATTGACTGCACAGTTGTGACAATTTCTCCGTTGTGGAAAGAGTGAAGTCTCAATTAATATCAGCAAGAGGAATTTTGATTTCATGTTTTCTAGTTCAAATGTTTACACGATGAATAAAGGGTAAATTGTTCTATCTAGTTACATAGTTGTTTTGTCCTCTTAAATAGTCCTCTTCTGAAACACAATGTAGAGTAATTTTACTCGCTGTACCGTAAACTACTTTCCTTTTATTTCTGACACAATTTCTTGACTTCTTTCCATGTGTTGATGAAACAATACTTGCATAGAGGTCAAATCTGTCATCTTGTCCTATACTTGTCATGCCGGCTCTTCGCCACTAGATGGAAGCACAAGAATTGAATTGAGTGGCTTCTCAACCCTTACACACCAAGAACCATATCAAATATTTTAGTACCACTGAGGCTAGACCTGGATCAAATCAGGACTAATCGGGTCTAAAATAAATCTAAATTGGATTAAATTGTCCAAATTGGGCAAAAACAGTGTCTACACAAGAAAACACAGAACTTAAAGGCACTATGTCCGATTTTTACCTAGAAGAGGAATGACATTTTCCTCCTTTAGTATATATCGTAAACTCTGATTTTTGTGGAAATAAATAAAGCATTTTTTTTTTTTTTAAATCAATTTCATGAGTTTGCAGGCTACTTTTCTGGCCTTTCTGTGACAGTGATCCTAAAAAGTGACCTTGCAAATTGTGAAATGTACTTATAATCTCATCTCGAAGAAATTAGAGTTTAGAAATTCGTTAGGAAAGTTAGGAATGTGTGTGTGTAGAAAAAATTGATTTACTTCCTCCTGCTTTCATTGTTTGTAATGAAAAAAAAAGCAAGTAAAATAAATTGATAGTTGTGGTCCAAACACATTCCAACATCCTTCACACATTGTTAAATCCTGTTTCTTCTTAGAGATGAGTTTATAAGCACATTTAACACCTGGCAGGGTCACCTTTTAGGATCACTGTCACAGAAATGCCTTGAAATTGACAATAAATCCTTTATATTTAGATGCACAGTATTATTTCCACAAATGTTTAAGTTTGCAATTCACTAAAGGAGGAAAAAACTAATTTCATTCCACGACTAGGACAACAATCAGGTATAGGCCCTTTAAGGGTGCCTACCATACCGGATTTATTTTTTAATTTTTAATACAAATAATGAAAGAGGGAGCAAATAAATGAAATTGTTACTTGTGGTCCAAACACATTCCTAACTTTGCTCACACAGGGTATAAGCTGATTTCACCGGGGTCACTTTTAGAGTCACTGTCACATACATGCAAGACAAGTATCTGAGTAGTAGTATTAATAGTAGTATTATTTCCACAAATGTCTGAGTTGACAATATACTAAAGGAGGGAAAAACAAATCTCATTCAACTCCTATACAACAGGTATAGCTAGTGTATTTAAATGAGTTACAAATGTATATCTACAGATTATTATTATTATTGTGTAAATGACTTTGTTTCTTTCCCCTTCTTAATGTGAATGGTCCGTTTACGTGGCTGGTTATTCTGTGGCCCATAAACAGCTGGTCTGAGCCTCGTGTATCGTGTTCGACTGTTCTAATTGAAGTGGACTACTTCCTCCCAATTAGCACAAACCTCCTTGAGCTTTACAGGGAAAACCCAAAGGGCAGTGTGTCTAGAGACCTCTTTGAAATATGCTCTGGATAAAAAAAAACAAATATTCACTTGCCCATCCAACATCAAGCGAAGAAAATAATTAGTTTTTTCCTGGTTTTGTCCTAGTTTTGAACTCGAGCGTTTAGCTTTGTTGGGTCAAGGTAAGACAAATGTGATGAGGAGCGACTATTACCATCGTCGGACAGCAGGGGGCAGCACAACAGCGGTCGCAGTCTCTACTCGTACTTTGGCGAGCGGCAACATAGGCCTATATTTTTAAAACTAATTCTAAAATAGTGCAGATAAAAATGAATGTAAATATTAAAGTTATGCTGCTGAACGTGTTTGAGATGAGATGTATGTAGGCTACAGTGAGAGGCCCAGTCAGCACAAAGGGATGTCTTTTCTGCGCAGAGCTGCTGGCCCAAATGTTTCACATTCCTTTGTATTTTGTCTTGATTAATCCAGATCATATAATGACATTTTCGTTTTTATTTTTAATGTACATTCTTGTGCTGAATAGAAAAAAAAAAAAAAAAACATTGAGAAATCAACACTGAACACTGTTAACCACAATATGAAACAAAACACATCAATATTTATGAAGCAGTTAAATTGAAGGCAACAAAAAAGCAGTTATTGAAATGTATATAAATTATATGCACATTTTACACCGAGTATGCTGCTCAGTGCATTTTATAGTTTTCATATTGCAAACATAGAGAAATAAATATTCAAACATTCAAGCAAAACTGGAATCTTTAAATAGACAATCTTTAAAACAGGAATCTTTTCTAAAGATATACTTTGTCCATAAACATCTCTGATGTACATATTGTGCAGCAAAGGGCTCTGTACTTCATATTTGAAACATAATATTATGTCCTGAAGTCTTCGCCGCTCTGGTTCATACCCAAACTGTGGTGGTATTTTCTTGGGGTTTCTCCTAATAGAAAATAATGTGTCGCTGTCAGTAAAATATTCAGGTTATTTCTAAATGATCTTTATGTTTTGCTTACCCTCTGGTGTTGAATGTACATAACCGCATCATGGACTGTGACAAAAATGTGCTGTGCATTAATGTAGTTCATCAGACCACTTGATGTAAGAATCCTTAAGACATTTTCTGTCAAAACAATTATCATTATTCCTCAAATACATAAAATGTGAATTAGATTTTGCAGCTTACCATTGCAGTTGGCCAAATACACAACAACTCCAACTTTCTGGCATTCGACGCACATCTGAGAAAGATCAAAACGTGAATATAAAATGAAATTCAAATTAAGGCTTCCCAGAAAGCATCCACAAACCTGTATGAAGAGTCTTGCTCCAGCCACATCCACAAATATGACACTGCTGCAGTCGATCAGCACAGTCTGCGCCTCGTTTTCTGGAGCTTCTGCACAAATTAAGGGTTTCTTAACATGATCAAAATGACTAGATCTATAATCTATACAACCTATAAAGATCTGTCTCATTCAGAAGGCTTTAGTTTTTACTGGGCGTATTTGATCATAAATAAAAGTCTTTATTTGACCTCAATTACCTGACTTTTCTGACGTGGCCTGTATTAGTAATAATGACAACATTTTTGTCCACTTACCAGGTTTGAACATCTCATTATTGGAAGAAAATAAATGGTTTGCAATGCCTCCTTCCTAAGATCAAAGAACAAAATTATTAGTTGATATTAAGAAGTATATGTTTAAAAGCACTGTAGCGGCAACAACACACACCACAGTGTTGACAGCTGTCTCACGCTCCCGTCTCTCTGCAGCTTTCTGGGCCTTCTCTCGGCTACGGATCTTCTCTGGAGTCAAGCCAAGCAACTTACTGACTTCCTCACGAAAGAAACTGCGGTTCCCATAGTAGATCGGGCCGTTGTAAGTCAGGATCTTCACTCCCGGCACCTCATAACACTGAAGGTATCAGCAAAACAACAAAAGAAAGTGAATAGACAAAAACACTTCAAAATAAAAAATATATATTTGTTAGATTTTCTCCCTTTGTTTTTGTAAAATCTACAACTATTCTTTGGTTGATGAATCAAATTACCCCAGTGGGTCTTACCTTGGCATGTTTCTCCAAAGGCCTGTAAATTTCAGTGTTACTTGCGCGACCGAGTACAGAGCAGCCAGCCCTGAAGCAAGAACGCAATACTATACCATATGTAGGTAGACTATTTGTAAAGGGAAGTGAATTATAAAATGTGGTTTACCTCTGTGTGCGGCAGATCACCGTCATCATTGAGAACACCACTCCAATGGCCAGACCCAAGTCCACATTTAGTACCACGACAGACAGCCAAGTTACCACCCACACCATCTACACCAAAGAAACAAAGACCTGATTAAGATGTTGAATCAAAGCCAAGTAAGAACTTAAAAACAGTTATTTTCTGGTTAAGCTGGGTCTTAGGTGGGGTGCACCCAGGAAATGGATAAATATGTGTTGAACATGTAATCATGTATTTTCACATTGAGCCATTATACTTATTTTATCATTATTTGTTTTTTTAATTTATGTTTTTTTTATCCTATTCCAGTATTATTACTACTGTTTGCATACCCCCCCTGTGTGATCCTGTCTGAAGAGCTGTTGTAACAAGTACATTTCTCTATTGTGAGATCAATAAAGAACTATCTTTTCTTATCGAGAGCATAGTTTAACAGTCCTGTTTTGAACCAAAGGTGGGCACACTGAAATAACAGTAAGATAGGTCAGACATACATACTTAAACTCATTTCCTGTATTTTTCAGTTTCCTGTTTCCTATTCATAAAGATGCTACTGTTATGCAAGTTGTCATTTTCCTTACAAAGTCTATTCTGCTGATCCGCCACAGTTCAGGAAGATCCTGAAACTGCAGAAACATCTGCCTGAGGCTGGTGACATTGATGCACGCTAGTACGGCCTGAGGGGACATAGGCAAATCAATTAAGACATTTGTGTGATAAACTGCTAATATACTGTATGTGGCAGCATGGTTACACACCTTGGGTAGGAAATGAAAGAGAGGTCCAATCAGCAGCAAGACTATAAGAACTACCAGACTGGTGAACAAGCCTGACAACTAGAGGAGATACAGAAGCTGAAGACAATACTGCATGACCAGATGCATTGATATTACCCAGTAGTTGATCAATATTGTGATAGTTATATAAGAAACAGTTTCAGTACTTTTTATTTAAGAAAACTGCTCAAGTAAATGTCACTTAGACACCGTAAAATGATTATGGAACATGGCCAACCTGTGTGTGTCCACCAGCGCTCTCCAGTATGTTAGTGGTCGCCAAAGTGGCTGAACTGGGAAAACAGGTGAAAAACGATGACACGGTGTTGGAGATGCCATGAGCCAGCAGCTCCTGTCAACAAACACAAAAGTCAACCAAAGTCTCGGTAAAAACACGCTAAAGGCTGCTGTTATTGACCTGGTTTGGATGTATTGAGTAACCGTGTTTATCTGCATAAATCATGGCCAAAGACACGGACACGGCATAACCCACAAATGTTATCGCTAGCGTGTCTCCAGCGATCTCAGGGAAGGTATGCAAAGCGGGCATCCGTGGCCTGGGGAACCTGTGCACAAAAACAATATGAATGAGATGACCGGAAATGAGGATACAAAAAGCACGGCAGGGATTTTTCTAATGCTAATCTCACCCTGCTGGGATGT
The DNA here is from genome assembly GCA_900303255.1 of Lesueurigobius sanzi. NCBI lineage: Eukaryota > Metazoa > Chordata > Actinopteri > Gobiiformes > Gobiidae > Lesueurigobius > Lesueurigobius sanzi. Next base: position 20,412 of record OMNZ01108905.1, on the reverse strand, counting down.
GTCCAACTATCTGTATGTCATAGGAGGAGTCCAGGGAGAAGCCGTACGCCACACCAGTAGCTACAATCACCTGGGACACAAACAAGCTGATATCCCATACAGTACTGCACTTGAGCTACATAAACGTTGACCTAAGACGTTTAGGTTATACCATCACAACAGCAATGATATAACTGTTTTACTTGTTTAGATATTGTAATATACGTTACTTTAGAGTTCCTATATATTCCTACAACAATCTAAAATATACCTTGTGACTCAAGGTATGCTGAAGATTGTTCAATTGCATATCAATGTTAGGTATTCTTACTGTGAGTATTTCCACAGGGATTGGTGTACGTAGTTTGTGTTTGTATCTCATGTTGACCTCTTTGATGGGCACCAGGACGATGAGACACACCAGAGAGATCAGCAGCTCGGCCATGTTGGTGTCACTGAGGTTTTCCATCACTGATGCCAGGGTCTGAACATACAACACATGGATTAACATGAGCATGAATTAATGTTATGTAAGAATATGACCTTTGTACCTTGAAGAGAGAAAAGGTGCCTGTGTGGCGAGCTAGTCGCAGTCCCAGCATGCTTTGCAGCTGTGAGATTGTAACGTGGAAAGCTGCAGCACTAGTAAAGGCCTTAACAATTGGTTCTGACAGATATGTGGACAAGAAGCCCAGCTGAAGCCCAAACATGCAGAGCTGGTGAAACAAAATAACATAGTCAGCTGTCATAAATCATCCTCTTTGCTTTTAAAAAGCAACTTTCACCAGTTTTGAACGTGGCATTGCACCATAATAATTCCAGAGAGAAGAGCCACAGCCGAGGCCACTGCGATCCTCTGTGCCTCAAACTCAGCGGCTGCAGAAGAAGATGAGTTCAGGTCCAGAGGAGTGGACACCACCTGCTCCACCACAGAGCCTGTCATCAGACTTACCACAGCAAACGTCCCTGCAACATCACAGTGTCAGGTGAGGGGCACAGCACAGAACTTCAGGAATAAAAATAAATAAATAACTGAGTCTGACCTGTTGACACATGACGTCCAGTGCCAAAGAACATATAAAGGACCACAGGGAAGAAGGACGTGTAAAGACCAAATATTGGAGCCACAGATGTAAGTAAAGCAAAGGCCATCCCTGATGAGAATTCACATTTATTCATTCACTTTATATTATTACAGTAATGAATGGCTAAATAATAAATAGGCTACTAATTTGAAACATCACTTTATGGCCTCTTGAAATTATAATATTATTATAACGTAATAAAATAATAAAGTAGCTTTGCGTTTATAAATAGTAGCGAGGTCTGTTGCACTTTTTGTCTACGTTTAATTAGACATCTTTACCTTGAGGAATATGAAGAATCCCAACAGTAAATCCAGCTACAGTGTCTCCTAAAATCCATTTTCTGAACTTGTATCGGGGCAGCCAGGAGAAAATAGGCACTCTGTCCCCGAGCAGGTGAAGGCACGCGCGGCGAGAGCACCTGCACGTCCCGGTGAGCCTCTCGCGGAGCCGTGCGTCCCCGTTGGCGTCATCCTCTGTGCCATAGGCCTGTTTGAAACGGTCCTCCGTGTAGATGTTCCGGTACACGGCCACAGAAGCGCTCATGATGCTGCTAAAGTTGTCAGTGATTGCGCATCATCACCATCCAGTCAGTGTTGTGAAGTAAACTGTTGCTTTGAATAGGCCCTATATACGAGGGTCTGGCATCGCCATCGCACTTTTCCTGCCATAGTCCCCTCAGCCAATGACAAAGCTCGGAGCTCAGCCTTTTTTGTTACAGTGTTGAACAACTTTTTTCCCCCCCCTCAAATCTTCGTCTCCTGGAGCATAGGTGTGCATGTCCAGTTTTCCCTTCTAGTCCTCTGGGTCCTACTGCTCAACAGTGTTTGTATTGTTGTTCTATAGTAAAGTTAGACATGTTGAAATGTGCCTATCCTACATACTCACAACACACTCTTATGTGAGTAAAGGATTATGTACTCTCCAGAGAGCCACGCCGGCGGTTCTGGCCAAAAGAGCTATAATTGAGCCTAACACAATGTGCAGCACTGTCAGAAGTCAGACCAGATCAAAGTGTCATTGTTAGTGGCCCTAAGGTGTAACCCCAAACCAGCCCTGCCAGTTGGGAGTTCATTTCCGAGAAGGATAGATATCTGTTTAAATAGTGTAGGCATTAGTAAGAGTGAGGGACCAAGGAGACCCCCGTGAAACCCAATCACACAGAGCCGCCCGGTCCACGGATCAAACCACAACTTGACTCTGATAAGGCACTTCTGATGAGTGATGAGCTGTTCTGTGTGTGGGACACTGCAGTCATTCCACACTGCTTGGGAAATAATTGCTCGTGTGCCAGACGTATGCAATACAGCCATTAAAAAGGGTTTACACGACCAAAGGAAAGGTTAAGAGAAAGTTATAATAGTGCGGATAGCCCTGGACACTGTGAATGAACCTCTCATGACAGATGTCGCTGGTCCCAGAGGGCGATGTGAGGAAGTCCCAGCAGTGGCACTGTTTTCCATTGTTGCATGGACCAACACCCAAGGATCTGGGTTTGAATGGGGTCTAGACCTTGACTCTAAATATCCATCCACACTGTATCCCATTTTAAAGTGTTTTAGTTTGTGCAAAACATGCCCAGAATGTAATTTGTTCAAAATAATGCCTGGGATATGATGGCTGAACACAACGCATTTATATACACTGCAAAAAGTAATCCAGAAATAATGTTTGCCCTTGAATGAAGTGAAAGAAATCTGCCAGTGAGACAAGTTTTTTGCACTTAAATCAAGAAAAAATATCACATAATAAATCTCAAATTACTTGAAATGGATTGATTTTTCCTATTTCTACTGGCAGATTACTCAAATTACAGTAAATTATTTGAGTAATTTTAGCTGTAGCGATTTGTCACCTCCACTGGGCACTCAAAACACTTTTGCAACAAGGAACCATGCACCCATTCACACACTCATTCATACGCCGGTGTATACACCAACACTGGAAGCAAGATGGGTAAATTATCTTGCCCAAAGATACAATGTCAGTATGGTGGGAAGTGGGGTTGTACAGTCAACCTTTAGATCAGCGGGTGAATGCTTGACCAACTGTGCTACTGTTATCAGCTATGCCCAATACGTGTGCAATGTCATCCCAAGATTTGACTAGAAGCTGTGAATTGCTCTTTCTAATTGACCAGGTAACAATAAAACTACAGTAGAATACTATAGTTTTATATTGCATTGTGTGTGGACATCCTGTGGTGGTCAGGACAGGTACAGGTGTCTGCATGTACTTTCTACTCCACTACAGTTTTTAAGCTGGAGGACGAGGGGTATATGGACATCTTGCTGCCTGCACCATTGGCTACCTCATGGACCGACCACAGTACATGCGGCTGTGAGTCTGAGGTGGTCGTGTGCAGCACTGGGGCGCCCCAGGGGACCGTACTCTACACCACAGATTTCACATTTACAACACAGACAGCTGAGTGACTGTGTCTGAGGGGGACCAGCTGGAGTACTGGACTGGAGCAAGCGCAACCACCTGTGCATGAAGGAGATGGTGGCCGACTTCAGGAGAAGGACACCACCACACTGATTCAGATTCAATCTCAAGCTCAAAGTTTGCACATGAAAAAACAAAAACAATTGCCACTGTGAACATCCAGGGGGAGGACATTGAAATAGTGGCTGGTTTCAAGTACGTGTGTGTGTTCACCTCAACAATAAACTGGACTGGTCTCACCAAAGCCTTGTACATGAAGGGCCAAAGTCACCTCCAGCTTCTGAGGAGACTGAGGTGTTTTGGACTTTTTTATGACTCGTGGTAGCCTCTGCTATCCTCTGTAGTCACTTTAGAATCAATCTCACTTTAGAATCAGAATAAACCTTATTGCTATTGTCAGTGAGAAGATTCACAAACTGGGAATTTTCTTCACACGCAACTTGTAGTAATGATAAATAATAAACTGTAAAAAACAATAAACTAAGATGTCACGCATAAAAATGGAATAACACAAAAACCATCCAAAGTCTAAAACACCATGACTC
>OMNZ01108905.1:0-10982 GCA_900303255.1 Lesueurigobius sanzi | reverse complement strand
ACAGTTACTGACCAACGTGTTTTACGCAGAAAAATATTCCAAAGTTGCAAATTAGTGACAGCTGATGTGGGATTATCCATTTCTGTTGTTATTTCCTCCACCACAGGGAGGAAAAAGGCCTTTTTGTGGAAAAATGTGTGTGTTTTTTCAGGCGGAAATTCATTCAAACCTACGGCAACCTCATTTTATTGTCAAACAACATAATTTATCATTATTTCACTTCCTTCGTCATCCCTAAACTCTACCAAATGTGTGGACACCAAGATTAGCCATGTGCACCTATGATGTAAAGAAATGATTTTAGGAGAAAAAGGCCTAGGGCTTAAGAGGTTAAAGTTGTCTTTATTAGGTGCCCTACCTGGCACATTGGAAGGTATAATGTAGCAAATGTCCAAAAGTATCTTTTATTTTTGAATATTGGAAGGTACGCAAACTGAAATGCAAAGCAGCATCTGTTCCATAAGTATTTGCATTTTATTTTCCCGTAACTAATGTTAACCAAGGCTAAGGGTTGGCTCTTGCCCAACATCATTCATCTATTCAATGAATTTCACAAGCTCTGGCAGAACCGGCCACAGAGAGAGGCACGTAACCAGCAGCAGGGTGGAGGCTGTGGACGTGGGCTCACTGTGGTACTGTCAGACTCTCACGTACAAACAAAACTCTAACAAAAGCACAGAAAATTACCTCATACAAAACTGTATGAGTAGCACACAGCAAGTGCTCTCTCTCTCCTTTTCTCGGTCTCCCTCTACCTGGGCTGAACTACAGAATGAGAATATGCCTCTTAAAATATCCCCTCACACAAACAAACAAAACCATATCTAAGCACTGTCTGCATGGTGGGTTAAATATTTGAGGAAACTGTGAGAATGCTGAATCAAACTGTCAAACTTGTGGTTAAGGAGTGACCTCCTCTTCATGAACTCAAAGCCTGAGCAGTGTCCAGGAACACACCTTTTCCCCACATGGGGCAAATTATTTGTTCAGTATTTCACTGGACGATGAGCTTATAGGTGCAGAGAAAAGACACAGGGAATGATGTGCATTAAGTCCCTGATTGAGAAACAGAGGCAAAACTGTTCCCACAAATACAGATATAGGATCATATTGAGACTTTTCGTTGACTGAGGCTGTCTTCAAAGCACAGTCCTGGCTCCAGCTGGGTGGCCATTAGCTCCTGGTTTCCGGCGTTGCTCTGTGTTCACTGCGTGGCGGTGCGCTCCGTCAGGGCTGAGCACACCCCAGGGAGGGACCAGAGGCTCCGCCCCACCCTCACCACTGCTTCCTGCTCATTTGGGACGGGCTGGATCTGCAGTGCCATTGTCCTGTGTGTTATCTGATGGCCCCATGCTCAAGGGCCACACTCCAACCCTCTGTAGCACTGGAAAAAAATGAGTGATTGTTCACTCAACATAATTCTATTTAATATTATCTCTGTAATATAACCAGGAAATGTTATGAAAACATGACATTCCATGGAAGGTTGGCGGTTTCATTCTGGCTCCCACAGGGGCAAACTATTATTGTGTTCTTGGGCAAGACACTCAGCTTGCTGATGTATCACTGTTGAGAGTGAGTGTTTGGTGTTGGTCAAAGGGGCCAGTTGCCCAGATTAGCTGCCTTACTTCCATCAGTCACAGGGCAACTGTGGCTACAACAGCGGCTCATCACCACTGAGTAATAAATAGCCTAATGCAATGTAAAGCATCTTTTTGTATCCCGAAAAGTGATATATAAAACTCTTTCCCATTCTGAGGCATCTGATACAATTTCATTTTGTATTTGCATATTTTATGTCAGTTGCCCGTTTTGTCTCCTCCTTTCTCTGGGCTTAGGGATGGCCAAAGTAAAATGTACTATGATGTCATTCTGCTTTAGTGCAGAAGACAATAAAAACATAATCAAATAAAAATGTTTAAAGAATATTACACATTTCAGACAATATTGTATTCAGACTGAAAGTGACCATAAACTGGGAGATTGATAACTGCCACGTTCTCTTGTTTTAGGTTTAATCTGAAGTTCACATTGAGCGCAGATTGTCAGTTCTTTGGGACGACAGTGGCGCAGAAGGTAGAGCTGGTCGTCTCATGATCGGAAGGTCGGGGGTTCGAATCCCGGCTCCTGCAGCTGCAGACTGTCGTTGTGTCCTTCGCCCAATGCCTATGTGTGAGTGGTTGGTGGTGGTCAGAGGGACCGTTGGTGCAGATGTGAGCAGCCTCGCTTCTGTCAGTCTGCCCCAGGAAACTGCTACAAAAATGTAGCTTACCATCAGCCTGGAGTGAATGAGCCCCCTCCCTTTCATGTGTGAAGCGCTTTGGGTGTGACTATGTCATATGAAAATCACTATACAAATAAGTATCCCTTTCTCTTTCCCTTCTTTGAATAGCACGATCCCACTGTGCTTTACCCCCGAGGCTAATTACTGGGGATTTAAAGGCAGCCTTTTTGTTCTTGTGTTTACAATGACAGATGTCTTGTGTGAATTAAATATGAGGAAGGGGTTTGATTGATTACTGTGAGAAACAAGTGAACACACATAAACAAAATCAATTTAGAACGTATCATGGTTTATGTTCCAACCATAAATAAAGGAATTGGACATTTGTAAACTATTTGGAATTTGTATATGTAGTATATTTAGTATTAAGGCAAGACACTGCAGGTGAATAGGGGAAAAAAAAGTAATATATATAATATACACATCAGTAATATGGATTTGCTGTATACATGAATATGAGGAAAAATGTATTGTCAGTTGCCTGTCATTTTATGCATAAAAATGGCCTAAATCATCTGTGGACAAAATCTAAATAATAGATTGAGCCAGGTTTAAATGTATGGTTTATATTAGTTACAGATTTGTTCAAAGGAGATTTGGGATATTTTGTTTAGTTTTTGAATAAACTTTTTTGGGGGTTCAAAACCCAATAAAGATCCCTCCGGACAAACCTTTAAAATATTGTTAAGTCCAAGACTAAAAGCGTGGACTCTGTAGGAGCTACTAAAGTGGAGATGTCGCCACAATGTCAGAAAAATGCATTTTGAGAAAATGGTCAGTGAAGTTACTATTTCCCATATACAATAAGGAATATTGCTTTCCTTATTGTAAAGATTAGGTCATTTATTTGTTTCCAGGTGAAAGCTTATATATTAAAAGAGCAAACTGTCCCAAAGCCTGAAAATTGAAACTATAGGATACATTCCCAGTGCCTTATATACAGTATGAGAGTGTCCCCTTGTGGAGTGGCAGGGCATAGTCAAGCTCCCACACACACGGACGAGGTGGACTCCTATAGAGACACTATTGTGCTGGGAATCAAAGGGAGATCTGATGCGGCTGGTCTTTGGTGATCAGTGGTATCAGTAGCAGCGGGGTGAGGATGGCCTGTGCAGGTGCCTGGGATGGGGGCAGAGGAGGGGGAGGGGGAGGGGGGTGCTCCAGTTTCACACAGATTAGTATCAAAAATCAGATACATGGGGTTAACGTGAATAACTAAATGAGGTGACAGTGGTTACGTTTAGATGCAGACCAAAAATGTGATCTGATTTCTGGAGTTATCAGATAATTTAAGTGGTGCGTAAGCAGCATAATGTGATATACTTATGTGTCTTAGATGTAATCTGGTTTGTATCTGATCTTTCACACCTTTGCCTATGCTAACCAAGAAACTATAGCAGCAAGGGCAAACTAATGTAACAAAGACAGAGGGAAAAGACAAAAGAAAAAGACTGAAAGTGTTTTTAGATAATAGATAAATAAAATTCAGACATTATTCCTGAAATAACTGACACTTTGTTTGACAGTGTGCAGCTGATGGCAGAACACTGAGCCTCATTCATGAAACTAACTTATGCACACATTTTTTGGCATTCACAAACTTTGTGCGTAGCTGAAAGGGTTCTTCTGGAAGAATCATAAAGAACAGTCAGGAGGACTCTTATGCACAAAAAATCTGCAGTTTTAGAATATTATCACAATCAAAATTACCCGAAAAATTCTAAGTCTTTCACAGCATGAGTCACATTTTTCTACAAATTATTTCATTTTTGAGAGAATGAAAGTGAGGTGGTCTAGAGCACAGATAGTTAGTGTAAATCAGACTTTCACAGGTGACAGCTGCAGCTTGTTAGTTGCTGTCACATGTGTCATGATCAAAGATATTGAACATGATCAGAGGAGGGAACTTTAGCCTAAATACTGGAGGTAGTTTACAATTAGAGTAATGTTATTAAAAAAAATAGTAGCACACAAATATGAAATACTTCATAAAGTTACTCACATGTAAGTAAATGTAAATGAGTACTTTGTCATGCTCTTGTCATGCCCACATATGGAAGTTTAGAGGGTGTGTCTTAGTATTTCTGTTCTTTCCTCAGTGTTGTGGTTTCAAGTGGTTCTGAGTGCCCTTCCCTTTCTTCACCCTGAGTTGTCCTGGAATTTATGTCAAACGTTTCATATTTTGTGCTACTTTTTCATTTACCTTTGAGTAACTATAGATCTGTGCTGTATCCACTACATCATTATCAGACGGGCAAAGCCACAGGGAGACTTTTGACTCCAGATCCAAACTCAGCGCAATCATTTTCAATCAGCTCCATCTTGAGTTTTTTATTATCAGATTTCTGAAGTGAATGTACTGTTAATGCATCTACAGTAGTCTGATTATTGGATTATCTGATCAACTTCAGTTATCAAAAGATTGTCTGTATATTAACATGATTACTGCAGTGTTATTTGTAATCGTTTGCATGATTATTGTCTTTACCCTATGTATACAGTAAATGTCTTATTTTACACGTATTTCATTGTTGTAAGGCAAACTTGAGTGTCAAGAAAGACATTTAAGAGATACCATATTATAATTGCAGACTATTGTATAATTTTAATAACACTATGTTAAAAATGTAGTAATCAGAGTCAACCACGTCTTGGGTTTGAGACAGGCGCAAGAATAATATATAACTGAATCCAAATGGTGACCTCCCTTTTTCGATGGATGAATAATGATTTCCATTCTGCAGCTCAATGTTCATTGTATAAAAAAAGTATTTGCAAATTGTTCTCAACATGCTCACAACAAAAAAAAAGAGAGTGCATCTGCAATATGACTCATCAAACATACAGTTGCCTTTGGGGCGCTAGTCGAAAAGGGCAAGAGTTGGAGATCCCTGGTGTACATACAGTAATTGGTGGTAAAATCGAAATGGTTATATAAATAATTTCCCCCATATTGCCCTGCACGCCTGCCTGCTATGGGTGCCCACTAAAGCAGAGGCCACAGCCAAGTCACAGCATATACAGTAAAAGAATAATGGCCTCTCAGGATAAAAATGTGCCCCCATAAAATAACTCAAAGAACTCAATTCATCCATCTAAAGATTCTAGATCATCCCTACTTTCTCCTCTTCTTTTCAGAAGATCAAGCAATGGCAAAAAGTTGAATAATTCTCCCTCTTTGATCTGCGCACACAAGTGAGAGTTCATTTCCATTTTTGATTTTTTTTTCCCCCCTTTCCTTTCTGTAAGAGTGCCAGCATCAAGATTTACCTTGGTGTGCAAATGTGCTGGAATAGGTTAAAAGGAAATCTCGCTGCTCTCTCAAAGCACAAGTGCAGATGTTATGAAGTTAATTAAAAATTTAGCAATTCGTCTCTCCCGTCCCAATTTAGGCGGCATCAAACTGAAAGAAAACAGACAGAAAACGACTTGTGAGAGAAGTCCGCGTATTTTCTCTGCTTGCATAGAAGCGCCAATGTAAGGTGTACGCCTGTAATGTTAAATTCAGCATCAGTCCCACCTTTCCCCATTCTTTACAAGCTTAAAACATCCTTGCGGCGTGTAAACCGATGTGGAAATTGCACGACGATCCCGCGCTTCCAAATCAATAACTTCAACTTAATGATCTAACACTGGTGGACTCAGAAATGATTCATTTTCCAAACTCGTTTCATTCAAGCAGACTGAGCAGACAACAGCCATGAACACTCCCCCCCCCCCATCCACCGATCTGCCCAACAAATAAGCAAGCTTTATCAATGTTTACTGAAATTGCATCAGCATGTTGACATGGGCCTCGCATCTTCTCCCAACTCTTAGATCTCCTCCCAAATAATAGCGCCATCCACGGAAAGGGTGTCAGGTCTCTGGGTGCTCCCCACCCCTGCGCGCTGTACCGGGAGGGGGAGAGCAGCGAGAGGGTGGGCCGCACAGGTGTAGCTGCAGCTGCGTATCCGGGCGTTAGCATTAGCCCCGTGTGCTTCCTCCTACCCCCACTGGGACCACCCTCCTCCCCCCCGCGCTCCCCGCCGCTGAGCGATATTACAAGCGGCAGGCGCGCTCCTCTGATCTGAGTGCACCGGGCTCCCATCGCGGTCCTGGGTGAATAGCGCTTGACTTGTTCAATTTGTTTAGAAGCAACGTTCGCCGCTTTGAAGCCACACGTTTTAGCATAAATCATAACCTGTCTCCTCGCTCACAACAGCTTTGAAATGCAACATCTGCTTTTGAATCCCCTGCTTTACAATTAGTTAGGCAACATCAAGAGATTGACTTGGGTATTTTTCCTTGATAATGAACTCCTTTGTACGCGCCTGAGGGCATTAGAGCAGACCCCACTGAAATTGACAAAGGCCAAGGTCCAAGCAGTGGCCGCTGTCCCCCGACAGGACGTCCCATCAGGTTCTCCATGAAACATGTGTTAATTGAGGTTACCTTGCTGAGCTGTAACCTACTTAGGAAGTGTCATGGTTGTGGGGCATGTTTGCGCAGCCATGTTGTTTACTCTTTCATCACACACTTCAGGTCGGCTGTTTGTTGGTTTGTTTTGCAAAGCAGAGCCTTCTGTTGAGCACTGGGAAAAGTGCGGAATCTGCGTCCCGCGGAGGGGCCCCGCGCCGACACCGAGAAGGCTGACTGTCACTATCTGTTTGTCTGAATGACAGTGACGCTCAGGTTGGGGCGTCCCGTGGAACAAAGCAGGCCCAAAACCAGGTGCGTCTCTGTGATAACAAGTGTATTCAAGTTACCATCCATCTGATCTGCACAATTTTGTTGTACATTGTATTATTGACTAATAAAACTCTTTAAATACAATATATTGATCATGCGCCAAGCACTGGTATATTTTAAAATGTACTATGAATTTCTACAGTTTGCTTGAGTGGATTTATTTGAGAATAAAAGTAATTAAATAATCCTTTTCAAATACAACATCGCAAAATGAAAAAGTCTACATTACTGTATGCAACGATTTTATACAAAAATAAACAAACAATCTCAACAACAACTTCAAAATGGTAACATAGTAAGCCTTAGTAACCTGTGAAAAGCCACAGTGGCCGGTGAGCAGAAAGTTAATGCCGTGTTCTTAATCATTAAAATAGGGGAATGATTTTGAGCCAAAGTTTCCGATCTCCAAACTAATCCATCAGCGCCGAACACGTCTCATCAGATGCATTAAGTATTCCTTTTGCACATTTCCTGAAGTGGAAAATAACAATCCCAAATATTTTATTTTCAAAGGCAAGTATTTGATCAGTAGTCATCAATTAAAGTTACTGTGGAGCAGATTACAGCAGCAGAGTCAGATGAAAGAGGCAGCATGTCATTCAGGCCCCTCCTCCTCAGAGCTGGGTGAGCTCACAGCAGTATAAAGCAAACATAGCATACAAGGCTGAGAGGTCGGTGACAGGGTGACACTTCCCCTCAAATTACACTCTCATCTGACTGAGGCACTCATTTACTAATAAATGTACAGGGGAGCTGCTCCGCTCGTCTTTGGGACTCCGGTGCATGTGTGTATCGCTGCAACACTCTTAGTTTGTCTTTGTCTCTGAAAAGATTATTCACAACTATATTCACATTTCAGTGCAGTGTGAATGTTCTCAATTCTCAGATAAAAAGGCAGCAATTATTAGGTAATAATGTCTTTGCAAACAGGAAAATGTCCTGGCTCTCGGGGTCTTATGTATGAAACCTGCTAACTTTGTAATCAATGTTAATACTGGATGTGTTTAAAATGCTTTGAGATGAGAACTCTTTCTTTTTTCAGGGGTAAATGGATGCATCAAAACTTTTTAATGTTTGCTACTTAAGAATATGTATACTGTATGTATATATATACTGTATATATATATATATTAGTTCTGTCAATCAATTAATTATTTTAATCAGATTAATCACACTTTTGAAATATCATTAATCACGATTAATCGCATGTACATTTTATTGTTATTATTTACATTTCCCTGACATAAAACACGCTAATTTGAACTAAGCAAATAACTTTTAATTATGATTTCAGCTTATTAGGTTGATTCAATGCTTATTCAACAACAGTTTGTGGAAAATTCTTGCATCTTACAATATAAATAACAAATGACATGTATTTTTGGGGCGTGGCTTTTCGTCCAATGGTCAGTTCTCAATGACACATCAGAGACACACTGATATATATAATATATAATGCTCCAGTAAATTTACTTTCCCAAACACCACTTTCTTTGGAGTTTGTTGAGTCAAAACATGTGAGTCATTTGCGATTAATCCATGATTAATGCGTTCATTATTCTTTGATTAATCGTGAGTTAAAGCGTTAGCCCTAATATAGATACAGTTTATATATACACACAGTATATAGGGCTGCAGTGTGAGTCCACATAATAAGTTTTACGGTATTCATATTATTAATTATGTGTTTGTACTATATATATATATATACATATATACAGTATACACTACCGGTCAAATGTTTGGGGTCACTTTTATGTCATAGTTTTTCTTTATTTTCAATACTATTTATATTTAAATTCATTAATGAATGAACACATATGGAATTATCTTTTAAACAAAAAACATTCATAAGATTGAAATAAAGTCTTTTCTTTGATTACTGCTTTACACTTTTGAGCTTCACGATGTCTTCACAGAAATGGTTTTCACTTCACAGACTGCTGAATATGAAGCTCATGGAGAAAATGTCAAGAACAAAGAGTGATGGTGATTATTTTGAAGAATTTAAAATATAAAACATATTTTGGGTTATTTCACACTTTTCCCCCCTATATAATTCCATGTGTTCATTCATAGTTTAGTCGTCAGTGAGAATCCACAATGTAAATAGTGTTGAAAATAAAGAAAACACCACACATTATTAATAATACGCATTATGTGGACTCACACACCTCCAAGAGCAGCCCTGAGTCAGATGCGACAACAAACTACTTCAATATTGAAACTGAGAGATAAAGAAGGTCACATCATTTTCACAATGTATACGGAGCAATAAGATTTACCTGGTCTCTTCTTGGCACATGCTTCTATGGAGCCATTTTGCTGCTATTCCTTTCTTCAGCAGGACCGCCTCCTTCACCAGAGTCTATAGAAGTGAACAAAAAATAAGAAATTATACCACTGAATATCAAACAAAAATGAGTAAGGTTGAATAACAAACAAGATTGAACAAAGGCAGAAATATACGAACAGAAAACATGTCAAATTTTTATACATTTTTGCAAATTTTATACATTTACGTTTAAGTTAAAGTTTATAGCACATTTTAGGTCTGAGTTCATGCTCGTTGACGCTGTCGGAGAGCGTCCCACCTGATCGCGCGCAGAGGTAGATCAGAGGCATATGTTCATGTGACAGGTGCATCGTACAAGCCTCCACTCGCTGCCTGCACTGGTCCCGTACACCGCCGCTCTCCTGTTCTCTTAATATTATTGTCAAGTGTCCTCGCTAATTATTTAGCTTTGTTCGCGGCGGTGTACAACGCATGTGGAGACGCTCTGCCATTGATCATACCATTGTTTATTTCTCCATTTGTCTGCACTTTTTCATTATTCATTTTGCGCAGACAGACAGGCCATTGTAGGGAGTTCGTCTTTTTAGGGAATTTACTCGGCAAAACCTATGAATAAACAATCCCCAGTAAATTAGTTATCATCAATTTTGAATGTGCAGGGGAGATGGATGAAAATAAGTGGCAGTGTATACACAAATGTGCTACTTTAGGCATAAATAAGCATAAATAATAGTGTCTCTAATGCATTAGGATAAATTGTGTACATGATACTTACTGGTGCCACCTCCCGCATTTATCCAGGCTTGGGACAAATATCTAAAATCCTGTTTCTTCCTAGAGATGAGTTTATAAGTATATATTTCACAACTGGCGAGGTCACTTTTGAGGGTTACAGTCACAGAAATGCAAGAAAACTAGCCTGAAAAGTCATGAAATTGAGAATAAATGCTTTATATTTAGATTTCCCGTAATGTCTGACTTTGCACTATACTAAAAAAGCAAAAAAAAAACTAATTTCATTCCACTACTAGGAAAAAAAATCAGGTATAGAGCTTTGGAACTGACATCACAGTGCAATGCATTATGGGAATTTTGCCACCATTTTTCAGGACCACAAAAAAATGAAAATCGATATTATTCCCTCGAAGGTGGTGCATTGTAACATGGCAGTCAACGACACAACAGGCCCAAACTCTCCTTCAGTAGCTGATGACGATCTTTGGAGTAAGATCGAAACGTCCTACACTTCAACTACAGAGTACAGATGAAGACTGAAGAATTTTTGCCTCTCCTGAAGTTATTTGTCCATCTAGCCTACTTTCTACAGTCCGCAGTTTGTTGTTTGGACCCGTAAGATTTGGACACATATTAACACATTCTGCTGGCCACGCCCCATTACGTGACATCACATTCCAAAGCTCTATTCACCTTTTTCAGGAAGTTGATGTGCTAAACTGAAAAATATATCTGTGTGTTGGCACATATACAGTACATATACAAAAAAACAAAAAAAAAACAAAAGCAGAAAGAATAACTAATTATTGCATGTATGTAAAGTTATATGAAAGTAGCTGACATGGGCGCAACCCTTATATACATGGATGTACTGAAAACCCCTGGCATACCCCCCCCCCCCCCCCCCCCCCCCCCCCTCCCCCTCCTTCCTCTTTT
>OMNZ01108904.1:0-13214 GCA_900303255.1 Lesueurigobius sanzi | reverse complement strand
CAAATCTCATGACCATAGTTGAGAGTAGGAACGTAGATCGACCGGTAAATCGAGACTTTCGTCTTTCGACTCAACTCCCTCTTCACCACAACAGTCCGATACAACGACTGCATCACTGCAGACGCTGCACCGATCCGTCTGTCGATCTCCCGCTCCATCTGTCCCTCAGTCGTGAACAAGACCCCGAGATACTTGAACTCCTCCACTTGAGGCAAGGACACTCCACCGACCCGGAGTGGGCAGGCCACCTGTTTCCGGTCGAGAACCATGGCCTCGGCTTTGGAGGTGCTGATTCTCATCCCAGTCGCTTCACACTCGGCTGCAAACCGCTCCAGTGCATGCTGAAGGTCTTGGTTTGATGAAGCCAACAGAACAACATCATCCGCAAACAGCAGAGATGAAATCCTGTGGTTCCCAAACCAAATCCCCTCCGGCCCCTGACTGCGCCTAGAAATCCTGTCCATAAAAGTAATGAACAGGACCGGTGACAAAGGACAGGACCCCATACTCTCCCAGCACCCCCCACAGGACACCACGAGGGACACAGTCGAGCGCTTTCTCCAGGTCCACAAAACACATGTGGACTGGTTGGGCGAACTCCCATGAACCCTCGAGCACCTGATGGAGGGTATAGAGCTGGTCCAGTGTGCCGGGAGCGGGACGAAAACCACACTGCTCCTCCTGAATCCGAGGTTCGACCATCGGACGGATTATGCAATAATTAGCAAAAATTGTCTTGTTTTTTTTTCTCCAAATTGTCTAAATGTTGTTAAAATGTGAAACACTATTTGTCCTTCTAGGTGCAACTATTATCAGATGAAAGGATTATAAGCCACAAAATGAATAGGTCAAGTATTTAAACCAAATCACTAACCAAAAATTGCTAAGTATATACAAGTATATACACGAGTGAGCGCTTCAATGGGTTGGTGAGTGTATCACAAAGTCAGGTGCTCTTCAAGGATCCATGCGAGAACGCTCACTTTGTGAAAGAGAGAGTAGGTCCGAGGCTCTGCTGACTTATAAAAGTCCTTTTCTTTATGGACATGTTTCGACCTTTCTCAGGTTTCCCTGATGAAGGCCTGAGAAATGTCCCGTAAAGAATAAAGACATTTTACAGTAGTGCCCTGGACCTCTTCTCTCTAAGGTTTAACACATGTCTATTTTTTTTTTCATATAAAAAATGTTATATAAAAAAGATTTTTTCAAAAACATAATAATTAAAACGTTATTATCTTATTCTTAAGCAATAATAATATGCATTGTCATGAGATAGTAGAGTTTGGTTGTACCTGTGTGCAGTGAGGGCCCACTAGTGGGATCACTGCTGCAGTCGCCTGATTTGCCGACCACACTGACGTCATAGCTCAGGCCACAGGTCAGGCTGCTAAAGGTGCACTGCAGAGAGGAGGAGGTGCAGCTGATGGTGTTGCCTCTGGCGTCCATTGCAGTCACTTCCTGCTCCTGGTCAGGTCCTGTGCCCTCCCAATGCACCACGACATCACTAGTATCACAGTCCACGTCCACTGTCACTGATGTGGGCTTACAGGCAGCTGAAGAAGGAAATCCAAAGTTAAGATCACCTAAAACCTATGCCCAACGCTTTACACCAGTGATTCCCAAACCTTTTTTGTCTTGCAAACCCTTTGGGCCATTCATTTATACTCTGAGTACCCCTTGTGCCCATGGTTTTGATTAGATAGAAAGTGAATGAATCTCCTATTCATATGCTAAAATATGTTAAATACTCTTAATCACTAAATCACTCTTTGCATTTAAATGTTTTAAATAGCTTAGTTTTGAAAATAATAATACAAATCTTATTTTTTACCCCCGTACCCCTGCTAAGCTCTTGTCTCTGTATTCTGGTTGAGAAGCACTCCTATACACTGTAGTTTACCTGAGTGCACTTTGTAGTCCGAGTCCTTGATAACACCACAGTTCACGTTTGCTGTGGTGACCACAATGCTGTACAAAAGGCCACACTGCAGACTTTCAATTGTGCATTGTTGGTCTGGGGATTCACATGAAAGACGAGAGCCATCGCTGCCAATGGCCAGAGCAGTGTAAGGGCCGTCTTGAGCATTTCCTTCCCACGTCACTGAGAAGGAGTTGTCCACACAGTTCGGTGTAGCAACCACATTATCAGGTAGACAAGGAGCTAGGAATGAATGGATTACAACGGTAAATGCATGGCCAAAACTGATATTAATGAAGCTTAGTGCATTTCACAGTTTGGAACTGTACCTGAGGAGAAGACCACAGTGGCTGCAGAGCTGCTGTCACACGTTGAGGTGGAGGCAATGAGTGAAGCAGTGTACTCATGTCCACAGTCCAGCTTCACTGTGCAGCTGGTGGTGTTGGTGCTGCAGGTGGTCACCTGACCATGGTCTCCAGTGAATGTAGCAGTGTAATGGGTTGCATGAGCACTAGCTGTCCAAGTCAACGTTCCAGAGCTAGTGCCACAGTCAGCTGTGGCTGACAAGTCAGTTGGAGGGCAGGGAGCTAATTACAAGCAAAAAGAATGACAAATTTGGCTTTGCACAAAATATATGCAATTTTAAAATAACTGCTGTTATATAAAAAAGAAAGCTCATCATTGCTTTCAACATCAATAAATCTATGAATAAATGTTGGAAGATGAACAATCTGCATTTTTTGTTGTCGTTGTCGATAGTCAGGAAAGAGCATAAACCTGTGAGAGATTCGGTGGCATCACTCAGTTCACTGGTGCACTCCTGGTACTGAGCAGACACTTGCAGCGTGTAGAGCTCTCCACACTGAAGCCCTGAGATCACATAGGACGTGCTCTGTGTGCTGTCCTGTTCCACAGTGCCTCCAGCTTTCAGTGAGTCCAGGAAATATGTCACTCCAGTCTTTGGGCTTGGGTCCCAAGACACTGTTATGTCATTGTTGCTGCAGGTAGTCACCCCAGTCAAACCGATTGGTGGGCAGATGACTGAAAACATCAAGTGCAATTAGAACAGTAAATTCAGCTTATTAGTGATCTTAAATGGGTATGTTATAACATAAACAGGAGACAAATTAATTAGCAAAAAAAAAAATATTACAAGATAACATGTAATGCTGAGTTTTTAAGCCTTTCCTGTATTCATGTTTGTTGTATTAATCTTTCAATATCTGTTCTTGCTTTTTCCCTGTTCACAAAATTCTTACCTGCTTCAAATACAAAGGCGTCACTGGGCTGGCTCCAGCAGCCCCTCTCTTTGGTGAGCACAGTGATACTGACTGTTTCTCCACAGTGGAGGGCAAGGATGGAGCAGGCGGTGCTGGCAGAGCTGCAGTTGTGAGTGTGATCAGTCACGCTCGCATGAGCTGTGGCCTCATAGAATTCTGCATTCGGGACAGCGTCCCAGCTCACCACAGCCACATTACCAGTGCACTCTCGGGTCACTGTAAAGGCAGTGGGAGGACAGGGACCTAGAAGGGGAAAAACAAAAGCTTAGTTATTAAGTTGAACATTGTAGATAGTGTATTATTCCACATCCAGTGCACTTTACCTGCCAGGTAGTCAATCTCCTGAGTGTCGTAGCCCTGGCAGTCATTAGAGAATGGAGTGACTTTAATCCTGTAGGTTTCCCCACACTGCATGTTGGGTATGTCACAGCTGGTGCCATTGGTGGTGCACTCGCTGACTTGGTCATTTTGACTGTATGCTTTGACGGTGTAAGAAACAGCTCCAGGGCTGGCAGTCCAACTCACTGAGGCAGTGTTGTCTTGACACACCAAAGAGGTGGCTACATCCTGTGGAGCACATGGAGCTAGAGGCCAACAGAAAAAGAGCAGTTAGTGAAACGACCTGTGCCGCTTGATGTGAAGGTGCACGAGATAGTATATGCACTATTTCTTAAGAACAAAAACAAGGTTTTACTGTATGCACCAGTGTATATACTGTAGTAGCCTTCCTACCTGTCTGTATCTGTGTGACTCCAGGTACGCTGCTGTTGCAGTGGTCGGCGATAGCAAACACACTGGCGTTATACAGCTGCCCACAGACCATCGAAATCAGAGAGCAGCTTGTGGTGTCCGAGCTGCAGGATTTTGTGTCCGTCCCAGAAGTTGCAATGACATAGAAGCTTTTTCTGCCCAGTGTCTCCTGCCAGCTCATAATGGCAACACCAGTATTACAGTCATTGATAAATTCCACATTGCCTGGGGTGCAGGGTGCTATGGGGAGAACAGGGAGAAGTCATATTTCTTCACATTTCACTTTGTACTGTCAACTAGCTACACACTAACCAGCCAATGGGAACACTTGCTAAAAATTGTAAAGGAAATCAATATTAGATATTTCCCAATAAAACAGCTACTCTGCTATTACACTCCTACAATAAAGCTTAAAAGTGTTCAGCACCTGTGACTATAATGAATGGAGCGCTGGCTTCACTGAGACACTGTACCCCCTGTGCCACAGCGGTCACGGTGTAGGTGCTGCCACATTGGAGGTCATTGAGAACACAGCTGATGTCATCAGTAGAGCTGCAGGACACGGAGTGGCCCTGATCGGTCACAGCGGTCACTGTGACTGAGAGTGCGTACTCGTCTTTAACCCAGGGCACCACTGCGCTGTTGGTGCTACAGTCCAGAGAGAAGTCCTGCATGACTGGGGCGCAGGGAGCTGGAACACAACAGGATATTATTATTACACAGCTCAAGACTTTGCATGTTACTTTGCATGTTATATTCCAGTCTATCCATGTAAACCAAATAAGACATTATTTCATTATTTTACTGAACCGTTTCAACACGATATGTTCCATTCAATGCAAACACTAATCGTAAGTAACTTGTGCCAAGGCTAAAACAGAACTAAATTCACAAAAATATACCTAAACCTGAACTTTTAAACTTTTGTAAGTTCCATACATGTTTTATAGTGAGTTTGCAAAAAAAAATGTGACTATCTCAGTCTGATGGAAGACTAAAGCTGGACACACACTAGAGGATTTTTAGCCAGATTTTTAGTCTTAGGAGGCGTGGCTCAATGCAAACTTTCTCTCATGGCATGATCTGTGGTGGGACTCCTCATGTGTGTGTATGTGTGTCCTCATGTCCGTCCTTAAGTGTGTGTGGTCTGTGCACAGATCTCAAAAGATTAAAAATCCTCTAGTGTGTGGGCACCTTTAGAGTGGACATATCCTGCATGTACATCTTAAAAACAGGCTTAAAATCTTTCATTAGGATGTTTGTACATTTGATTTAAACATGTGGCTAGTAGGGCCATGGAGTTGATGCATCCATGCTATGAGACAGAACGGCTCAGAACTGATCCAATATTGGATTATTGGCTTTAAAAATGTGGTTGACAGTTTGGGGGTTTGAACAATGACGTAATTGTTCCAGGAAGTATAAAACCAAGCGCTGAGAAGTCGACATGAGCAGACCTACACAAACAGGATTAATTAAAAACTCAGAGAAGTGAAATACTGCTCCAGGTCTGTTTTTTTGATGAGGGAACAACATAATAACATGGTTAAAATCTCAAAAAAGTCGAATTGGCATGATATGTCTCCTTTAAATGCTTTTGTGATATACCGTTGCTTCTAGTAATACAGATATTGTGTCACATACAGTAAAATGGCTGTACGATATTTTTTGCGATGTATTGCGTAGCCATTAAACCAATTCATTAAACTGTGATGTATAGAACTTTTATCTTCGGAGATAGAACATAATGTAGTCATAGGCATAGATTCTTCAGTCTTCATCTGTACTCTGTAGTGTAGGACGTTTCACTGTTTATCCAAAAAGCTTTGCCAGCAAATGAGTAGACTTGACACGCTCATGGGTCTCTTCAGGAGAAACCAGTAGGAGGACTTAACCTCTAACTCCCACCTCTCTTGCTTCCTATTGACTTACCCTGGACTTAGTTCTAAGGCTGTTCACACTTGTCTATGGTCCTGCCCTGGCCAATGGACCAGCTTCATTAGCATGACATAGGTGTGGTTTCTGCTCAAGCCATATTTCTTAAAATTGAGAATCCATCCATGAACTGCAATGGAGGACTGAGGTTCAACAACAACATCCTTAGACAGAAACCACACCTATGTCATGCTAATGAAGCCTTAGAACTAAGCCCAGGGTAAGTCAATAGGACGATAACGAGCATTAATTAGCTGTGACTAGGTCAGATGTTTTTCCACATTGACTTTAAAATCAAGAGAGGTGGGACTTAGATGTTAACTCCTCCTACTGGTTTCTCCTTAAAGAGGGCCTAAATGGGCGTCTCAGAGCCTTCCTCCACCCACACCAAAAATGTGAAATCTGCCGTGAAAGAGGCGTGTTCACTAATCCAACTCCAACTGGCTACGGGGGAGGAGGGGAGGAGCCACAGTGATACCACAGCGTTAGAGAGGATGATGAGGCGTGGCAGAGCTGATGACGTAAACTTCTATCAACAGCAAAACTTCCACTTTATCAGCTAACCACAAAATTTGAATGAAATAGATACACATTACGAGTTCAACCTCTAGAGGGCGTTAGCTACTCGGTTTTAGGCATAAAAGGACACTTTTCAGCAGGTTTTCACTAAAATGTCAAAATATTAACTGGAACATGTAGATAATACTATTACACACCCATTTACACAGTTTATCAGCAAAAAAAGTTGGTTTGGTGTTTAGTTGTTCTTTAAGAGACCCAGGAGCCTGTCAAGTCTACTCATTTGCTGACAAAACATTTCAGATAAAGAGTGAAACATCCTACACTTCAACTACAGAGTACAGATGAAGACTGAAGAATCTTTGCCTACGATGGACAACTCCTGTACAACTGAGAACCTACACAGACGCATCATAATGTAGAGATTCAGTGCTTTACTGACTGATAGCGAACAGAAAAACAATGCTGCAGAGGTATAACACAAACCTGTAGTGATTTTCACAGTGGTCAGAATGGAGCTGTTGCAGGTGCCATCCCCTGCCAGGACAATGACGGAATAGGTGCGTCCACAGAGTAAGTTTTGGAGTTCACAGGAGGTTTCCAGAGAGCCACAGCTGTCCTCATCGACCTCGGCCAACACGGTGAAATAATGAGCCCCGGCACTCGCTGTCCAGGTCACTGTGGCGACACCAGAAGGACAGTCCAGAGAAGCACTCACATCCGTTGGGTCACAAGGAGCTGAAATTAAAAATAAATATTAGAGTCATGTTATGTTAAACTTTATAGGTTTTTTACAATGACACCTATGAGCTTTCAGTAGTTAAGCCAGATTAGTGCAGGCTATAGCATGGGTAGTCAACGTCAGGCCCAGGGGCAAAATCCGGTAACTGCACTTTGTTAAATTTAAGTTTAAGCTACAGTACTTTTTTCTAGAGAGATAATGACATTAATCTGTGATATGAATTTTGCTTCTAGTAACTAGCTTCAAGATGTTTGATGCAAGTTGCAGATGTATACAGTACAACATGTAGCCAAGTACCAACAGCTAAACTTGAATAGGGTGTGAACTACTGGATCAACCAAAGGGATCAACAAATCCATCAATGGTCACATACCAGACTGAACTGTCAGGGTGGACGAGCTGTTACACCGATCGTTTGAACTGGCTATATCCAGAGTGTATGTCTGAGCGCACTCCAAATTGGCAAAGGAGCAGAACCCATCAGAGGAGGGGCAGATTGAAGAAGAACCATTAGCAGAGGTCAGTGTGGAGAAGTAAGATGAGGCACCAGCTGCCAGATTCCAGGATGCATCCAGCCTGTTGTCTGAACACTGGATTTCTCCTTTCATGTCACTGGGTACACAGGGAGCTGAAAGAGAAAAGCAAGGTAACTGTATATTTTAGACATTCTTAATTCAAATCATAAAATGGGTAATGATACAACTGTTATTATTGACAAAAGGCTTTCCATGAAATGCATATACAGTAGGACTTTGGTTTCAAAAACATCTGCCATGAAACATAACGCATCAGATTGAATTTGTGTTCTTATATACATAATACAGTATATATGTGTTAGATATGAGCCCAATGTAAGTCTGTAAAGTGTGTTTCATGTTCGTTCTGTACTCACCTGTATTCACCACTTGCGGCTCACTGCTCTCGCCTGTGCAGGTGCCACTGAGCGGCGAGACGGTCACAGTGTACTGCCCTCCACAAGGTAAATTACTGAGAACACAGCTGGACTCATCACTCTGACAGAGCAGGACGGTGCCATCTGCCTTCTCTGCTTTAACAGAGTAGTTGAGAGGGCCGTCTCCAGCCGACCAGCTCGTGGTCAGAGAGTTGGTGCCACAGTCCACATCGTTGGAAACAGACGTGACAGGACAAGGAGCTGTAAAGAAGTACAACATAGATAATCTCCATTATTTATATATGTAATTATTATTATATTATGAGTAATAATTATACTGTCGTTTTGTAGTAGACAGATGATGCTGAGAAGGTGAAAATCTCACCAGTGGAGTACGTGGCAACATCACTGCTTGCACTTTCACATGTATTGTCTGAGGCAGTCACAAAGAAATCATATATTTGTCCGCACTGAAGATCCTCCAGTAGGCAGCCATTAGCAACTGTGTCACAAGTGACAGTGTGTCCTGTGGTGCTCACAGCATTCCCGGTGTAGGACACAGTATTAGGACTGCTGTCCCAGACGAGCGTGGCAGAGTTCTCTTCACAGTTCACTGTGACCATCAGGCCAGATGGAGGACATGGCTCTGCAATCACAACAAAATGTGTGTTTACTAAAAACAAAACAGGCAAGATTTCAAATTAGGCCTGAATGAGCAGCATTGACATGAAAGCCATCTCTGAATGTCTGTCTTGGTGAAATATATATTGGTAAAAAGTGGGGAAGGACCACCTGACAAATGCAATCCCAATACGTTACATTTACATAGACTGTAATCCCAGCATAGTGACCATTTGTATATTTAGATTGCATATTTTGATAACAAATTCTATTCTAAGCTTTTGGCTTTGTCTCATACCACAAGTACGCCATTCATCCATTCTACATGCTTTGCATACTTTATTGGCTTTACCTGTCTTCACTTGAATCACCTCATTCTTTAGGCTATAACACTGGCTGTTCCATGCAGCCACAGTGATGTTATATGTCTGGCTACACATGAGATCCAGTGTGCAGGTGGTGCCGATAGAATTGCACTGTTGTGTCGGGGCCCAGCTGGAAACGGCTGTAACCTCATAAGATTCAGCTCCCAGGCTCTGCTGCCACAAAACCTCCACATCCTGCCCGCAAAACGTCATCACCTTTACATCAATTGGAGCGCATGGAACTAAAAAGGAAAAGACATTTTTTTTGTATTTTATAATTTCTTATTTAACCAGGCAGTGTGATATTGTTTCCCACATTGAACTCAAGAATATCAAAATGTGTATCCTTTCAGTATTCTTGTGTGGAGTCTCTAACCTTGTGTGACTGTCTTTAGTGTGGGTTGACTGATACAGCCGGCAATAATGGACCTGACCTCCAGCGTGTATGTTGTTCCACACTGGAGATCGTTGTAGATAAACAGAGGCTCTGTGATGCTGAACTCTTTAACCGTGGAGCCGTCTGACAGACGGATGTCGTAGCTGTCAGCGTTGGGTACTGCCTCCCAGCTTGCAGTCAGGACTCCAGTAATGCAGTCTATATCCGCCGTCACATTGGGTCCACATTGAACTGGGAAAAAAACAATAAATGATTCATAATTTGGCTTTGTGTGCAAATTTACTGTAAGTTGGGTATAATTTCCCAACCAGGGTAAAGGAATTACTGAGTAGTTGAGGACTTGGCTGTCATTTCTTGTTTTTTTATTTATTGATTTATTTGTTGGTCCACAAGTTTCTATTTGATAAGACAGCCCAGCATGAAAGGGGTGAAAAGTTAGGAACAATATTCACCGAACTGTAATAGTCAAGAAATTAACATTTGGTTACTTTGTCCGCCGTGTGACATAAGAAAATAAATAGTTATTAATTTAAACCTGACTTTTTTATTTTCATTCATTGGAGATACATCAGATGTTTTATTATATGTAAAATGTTTCTATCATATTTTTTGCCAGGTTTTTGTTTTGTTTTTTGTGTTCCTTTGTCTCTTCGTGTCTTTATGACTTTGTGTTCCAGTGTTTTATAGTTCATTTCTATTAACCCTTATTTAGTTTAGTTTAGTACCTTTTTGGTTGTCTTATTTTAGGTTCCCTTCAGTTAATCTGTAATAAATGTAAATACCCCCTTTGGTTTGTTTAATTGAATCTGTTAGTAGACCGTCTCCTGCTGGTCCATGAGTCAGGACTAAACATGGTTTTCATAGCTTCCTCCATGTACTACATACCTGGGAAGACAGTCTGGTAGTGCGCGGTTGGGGCAGCAGTTTAAATCGAGGCAGGACTAGGATGTGACATGAATGCACAGTGGCCAGGCAGCGAAGAGGTTTTTTTTGTTAAAGAAAAGCCAACTCAGAGGTAGAGGTAAATCTTCGCTCCGTTGTGAGCGCCATCTTGATTGTTGTGGATAGTTTCGACCAGGCGCATTATGGGAAATTCTGGAGCTGAAAATCACAAACTCCCGCCTCCCGCGCTGTATGATAGGTCGGACTGGATTGGCCGGGGGATTTCTGCCATTCAAACCGGAGACTACCAGACTGTCCTCCCAGGTATGTAATACATGGAGGAAGCCAGGCTGGCGTGCCAGGCTAGTAGTTTCAGTTTTATGCTGCTAAAATCTGGAACAGTCTGCCAGCAGATTCCGCAGCTCTGACGTTCAAATCCAGGCTTTTTTACTTGTCCATATGTCACTGACAGTATTTTATCTACACTCTTGCTCATTGTATTGTAATTAATTAAATTTGTTTAGCTATAAATGCTATGTTTGCTAGTTCTTCCGTATGTACGTTGTCGTTATCGCGTGAATCCCAGTGAACTCGTGGGTATCAGAGCTCACGAGTCAGCTCCGCATAGTACGGTGCAGCCGTAGGCAAATGGACTCAATGTGAGTGGAATTTTGAGGAAAATGCGGACCGGATCAGGACCGGAACCGGAGAGTGGCAGTGTGAACCAGGGGTTACAAATAACCTTGCCTTGCCTTAGAATGCTTTTAATTATTTTATTACTATACTTTACCATTCTAACTTGGTTTTTGTTGCATCCACAATCAACTTAGCTGAGCCTGGTTGTAACATTGTAGATATAATACTGTATATTGCTGACCTCTACAGTAATGCCAAGGGTGTACAAAAGACTAAACTGTGTGGAAACCACTGATGTACAAGAACAATACCAGAATCCATGACGACAGGCTCCGACTCCCAGTTGAGGTTGGGACAGACCACATCATGGTTGGTCACGGTAACGATGTACTGACGGTCACATTTTAAGTTGGAGATGGTGCAGCTGGTTTGGGCAGAACTGCAGCTGAGGGACTCGTTGAGTTCATCTGTAGCTGTGGCGGTGAACGACTTGATCCTTGGGTCAGCGTGCCACGAGATGAAAGCCTCGCTGTCGGGACAGTTCAACTGTGCGGTGACGTTACTCGGAGGACAGGTTACTAACGGAGGAAAAGAAAATTGTAGTAAAGAATCTGTGAGGGGGAACCCTAACAGCACTACAGCAACTACAAACTCAATTCAGCTGATATAGGCCGCACTGTCCATAATGATACATGGTTTTTAATATTACAATGTAAAATAGGTAAAATATAACTGTCCCTATAGAGCTTTGGAACTGACACCACAGTGCAATGCATTATGGGAATTTTGCCACCTTTTTTCAGGACCACAAAACAATGAAAACACAGCCCATTTTCAATATTATTCTCTTGTAGATGGTGCATTCTAACATGGCAGTCAGTTACACAACAGGCCCAAACTATCCTGAAGTTATTTGTCCATCTAGCTTTCCTTAGTTCTCCAGTTAGCAGTTTGTTGTTACCGGTAAGATGGCGCCTCAACCACATACACATCAACACAATCTGCTGGCCACGCCCCATTACGTGACATCACATTCCAAAGGTCTATAGTAACCTGTTCACAAAGCAGCGCCTGGGGAAACATCACCAGACCACCAGATCAAAGTTGTTTCTAATCTATTACAAAGAGCAGTGATAATATATATGTGGTATATATATATACATATAAAAAAATAAACCACAACGTAAAATAAATTGGTACCGAAAACAGGTACTGAAATAATGTTTTTCTTTAGAAAGCAAATGCCTCGTGGGTTTTGAGACTGCACTAAAGAAAGAGACTCCGGTGTTTCAGCTCAAATAAATTATAAAAACACTAAAAGAAATAGTATTTGACCATTATTGTGGTATAAATGACTTGATTTGAGAATATTAAGTCTTGTTTAGAGTAGTTTTGACTAGATTACACATATTTACTACTGTCATCTACATTATTTCTCTTATTTCATGACAATTTTTACTGATTCTAAGATAATCTCACTTGAATTAGGAAAATCAAACTGCCAAGGACAAGACCAATTTTCTTACCCCATTCACAAATAAATTTTAATAAAAAAAGAAACAAGTAGAAATCTATTAAAACAAATCAAACACACCAAGTGGTTAGAATTAGGTCAAATGAGCCACTAAATCTTAAATTGTCAAAACAGCTCAAATTAAACATAAATAAGATGAATTTGGGTCATTTAAACGTATATAGATATGTACTTTTTTGTGTAGATGACAAATAATTTAGTATAGGTAAGTATCTTTTGTGTAGGTTCTCAGTCGTACAGGAGTTGTCCATCGTAGGCAAAAATTCTTCAGTCTTCATGTGTACTCTGTAGTTGAAGTGTAGGACGTTTCGATCTTACTCCAAAGATCGTCATCAGCTACTGAAGGTCTGGAGCACGCTGTGGGTATATAAAGCCAGTGAACCAGCGGGAGGAGTCCGCCTCTAGGCCCCTCCTCTCATTGCTAAAGGTAAAGTACTTAACGAGGGTCCATTGTCTCCCTGAGCTACTCTCTAAGTCGTTGATACTTGCCTATGGCCCTGCTGCTCCCAGGAGTACAGGCTCATTTGCATGACAACGAGTCGGTTTCGCTCTGAGGTTGTTCGATTGGCAATAACAACCTCAAAGCGAAACCGACTCGTTGTCATGCAAATGAGCCTGTACTCCTGGGAGCAGCAGGGCCATAGGCAAGTATCAACGACTTAGAGAGTAGCTCAGGGAGACAATGGACCCTCGTTAAGTACTTTACCTTTAGCAATGAGAGGAGGGGCCTAGAGGCGGACTCC
>OMNZ01108901.1:6927-21565 GCA_900303255.1 Lesueurigobius sanzi | reverse complement strand
CTTTGGGTGTGACTATGTCATATGAAAAGCGCTATACAAATAACATTCCCTTTCCCCTTATAGTCCGGAAAATATGGTAAATGTGTTTTTTTATATTTTGAAACAATAATGAACTAAAAGTGGAGGGAAGCACTCCGGTTTTCCATCAATTAGAAGCAAAATGCCATTCTGATATCACATTAACATAAATTGACTTCCATATGTATCATCTGAACAGGTGGCCGCGAAGCAGGCAGCCGCTGTGGCCACGCAGACCATCGCCGCTGCCCAGAATGCTGCTGTGTCCAACAAAAACACTGCCCTGCACCAGCAGCTTGTGCACAGCTGCAAGGTACACTTTTGCACACTCGTGCGACAGACGTGGTGCATACATCAGCTTGTTTCAATGGTAGTGTGTAAGTGGGGTTCACTGGTAAAAATTGAATATATCTAAAAAAAAAAAATCAGCCTTTGAAGAATGTGGCCGTTTATTTTAGTGCATTGATACTTTTTATCCATTCAGACTAAAACATTTGCATAATATGAAAGGTAATTGTCCCACTACCATCTCATTAAAACACTTCAGGCTATGGAATGGTGTGGCGTCATGTGAAAATCACCCATGGCTGCTTCAGAGCCATTTCACTGGTGTTGAATGAACCTTTTCTTGTGCTCCATTGAAGGCAGTGGCAGACAGCATTCCCCAGTTAGTCCAGGGAATGCGGAGTAGCCATGCCCAGCCGGAGGAGCTCGGGGCCCAGCTCACACTCATCCTGGCCAGTCAGACCTTCTTACAGGTGAGGCACAGCGCAGTCAACTGCCAAGCCAAATGTTTAGTTAATACCTGAGAGCTATTTACTTTGTTGTGGTCTCCCAGCCCGCCAGCAGAATGGTGGCCTCTGCAAAGTCTGCTGTTCCGACCGTAGCTGACCAAGCGGCCGGGATGCAACTGGGACAATGTGCCAAGAACCTGGCCACGTGCCTGGCTGAACTGAGGACGGCCACACAGAAGGTAACACCTGCACCTGCCTGAGGGTGG
The DNA here is from genome assembly GCA_900303255.1 of Lesueurigobius sanzi. Lineage (NCBI taxonomy): Eukaryota > Metazoa > Chordata > Actinopteri > Gobiiformes > Gobiidae > Lesueurigobius > Lesueurigobius sanzi. The sequence goes on along the minus strand of OMNZ01108901.1, from coordinate 20,547 downwards.
TACTCTGTCAGCATTAAATCACAGTTTCAAAGATAACATTCGCCATCACAACCTCACCACCACATTATTCACACACCAGGGGCACTCTCTCAATAGCACAATTGCAGTATGTACAGGCAGTATCAAGCCACAGTGTGTGAAACATTATATATTTTTTTTCATAGGCGTATGAAGCCTGTGGCCCTCTGGAAATCGACTCCGCTCTCAAAACTGTGCAGACCCTGAAGAGTGAACTCCAGGACGCCAAAATGTCTGTCATTGAAGCTCAGCTTAAACCACTTCCAGGGGAAACGGTTGGTGTTTGTCAACTCATGCAATTTTTTGGTTGACCTATTGATTATTCTAGTATGTCACATCATCAAATGTTGATTTCTGGTCTTTTTAAAGCTGGAGAAATGTGCTCAGGATCTGGGCAGCACTTCTAAGACTGTGGGATCTTCTATGGCACAGCTATTGACGTGTGCTGCTCAGGGCAACGAACACTACACAGGTCTGTCATGTTTCAGCGAGAAATATCTTTTGTGTACTATATGTTTATGTACTGCAATTATATACTGAATACAAGTCTACTGTAATGTAGATAAGTTGTCGTTCATATTAAACTAAACTACAGTAAACCTCCATTGCTCTTTATTAGGAGTGGCTGCCAGAGAAACAGCACAGGCCCTGAGGATCCTGGCCCAGGCAGCCCGGGGGGTGGCAGCCAGCACCCAGGAGCCCCAGGCAGCTGCTGCCATGCTGGACTCAGCACAGTGCGTGATGGAGGGCTCAGCCATGCTCATCCACGAGGCCCATCAAGCTCTGGTGCATCCGGGAGACGCAGAGAGTCAGCAGAGGCTGGCACAGGTAAGACAAACTGCAACAAGCTTTGCCTGGCCAGCCAGACTACACGCTTTACACGACATGTAGTCTGGGCGTAATCTCTGTGAGTTCAGAAGGGCGTGATTGACAGATGGATTAGCCAATCAAAGACAGGCATGGTTTGACCAACATGGTGGCTTAACATGTGCAAAAACATTCAATTTAACAAGAAATATTGCACTGAAAATTCTCCTCTTCTGCTAAATCAACAGGCGATCTACTGAACAAGTTTGTACTTTACAAAGTCCATTCAGAATGTTTGAGTGTTCAGACTTCCGTATTTAAGCACCACGTTTCAAATCTGCGTCTGTGATTGGTACGATGTTTGCTAAATCGTTCAACGACAGGCTGTGAGCAGCTGTCCAGACGGTTCTTCTTTTGACCAGAAAGGAGGAGCGTATGGCTGGCCAGGCTACAACAAGCTCTGACTGATGTTAGAAAATACTATTTGCATGCTGGTTTATTATTATTATTCCAATATTTCCTTTTGACAGCTTTTATGAGATGTTAGCAAATGATGTACTTTTATTACCCACAGGAGAGCATACTTTTTCTCAGGGTCATTGCTTTGAGAGGAACTTTGTTGTATTGACTAGAAGTAACTGATCACTGTGTTTTGTTTCAGGTGGCAAAAGCAGTCTCTCACTCACTGAACAACTGTGTGAACTGCCTACCGGGACAAAAGGATGTGGACATGGCCCTGAGGAGCATCGGAGAGGCCAGTAAGAAGCTGCTGGTGGATGTGGTGAGTGTTCATTTATCATTATAAAGCTTTGTTCTGATTTGTGAAAAGTCCAGCACCTTGTTGCAGCTTGTTTAGCTGGTTCAATGTTTGTTTCTTGTTTCTGTATAAAATAAACAGTTGTTCTAACAAGAGTGTTTTCTGTGCAGCTCCCTCCCTGCAGCAAGACATTCCAGTCGGCTCAGAGTGAGCTCAACCACTCAGCGGCTGAACTCAACCACTCAGCTGGAGAGGTGGTCCACTCCTCTAGAGGCACCAGCAGTCAGCTCGCTGCTGCCTCGGGCAAGTTCAGTAATGACTTTGACGATTTCCTGGATGCTGGCATCGAGATGGCAGGTCATACTCAGGTATGCTATAGTCAATATTGTCTCTAAATGTTGTATAATACCAAAAATGGACTCTGTTTACATTCACTTTTAGTAGTTGACATTTTTCTGTCTCATTCAGAGCAAAGACGACCAGATCCAAGTCATTGGGAATCTGAAGAACATCTCCATGGCATCCAGTAAACTGCTGCTGGCTGCCAAGTCTCTGTCGGTGGATCCAGGAGCAGCCAATGCCAAGAATCTCCTCGCTGTGGCAGCAAGGTCAGGAGAATAGCATCATGATAACAGCTACTTACTCTATGTACTACTGAATTTATTCAGTCACAACTTTTACCCAGGAAGAAACAGGATTATTTTTTGTCAATTAGATGGCTAATGTTAACAACAGTGCATAATGTGGTAGGCTCTTTGCAGGGGTCCGCTCATGTGTGTTGTGTGTGTTGCAGGGCGGTGACAGAGAGTATTAATCAGCTCATCACACTGTGTACGCAGCAGGCAGCGGGACAGAAGGAGTGTGATAATGCCCTCCGCGAGCTTGAGGTACCACTGTGCACATCACTGTTCTATTCCACAGAGGACACTGTCTGAGCATGACTATAGTGGCATGTTTTCGTTTTCTATCCATTGTCATGACTGGCTCTGTGACGTGACCAGTCAAAAAGCATGGGAAAACAAACAGGTGGTTAAACACTGTTTATTAAAGATTACATTAAAAGCACAATGGAAACAGGTGGAGCAGGGCTGTGATCACAGAGACCACAGCTATGTCCTTAACTAGACCATCCCAGAGAGAGGTCACACCCAGCTGAGTGGGAGGGAGAGAAGCAACAGCGGAACAAACTGACTCCCTCCCCATGCACATCAGGGGCCAGGGCCCGTCACACCATGTCCAAGTTGTTTGTGTGCTTGCTTGTTTGTTTGTTTGTTTTTGTCAAAATTATAGTTAAAGTTACAGTGTACAGTTAATAAAGATGGTGGTATCCAAAGTTGTGACAAGTTCTTGCTATGACTCATAGCAAACTGATCCAGTCATGAGCTGTGCTTGTGACAACTGAATGTATTTTCCACACACACTTCTTCTAAATCTTTGGGCCTTTATCGCAATATGAATTGTGCAGCACAAACACATTTGCTTTTTCTCACCTCACTTTTCTCTTCTGTTTACAGGCTGTGCGGGGGCTTCTAGAAACTCCCAACGAACCTGTGAGTGAGCTCTCCTACTTTGACTGCATTGAGAGCGTCATGGAGAATTCAAAGGTGTGTTTGTTTTTTTTTTTTCAAATTTCCACATGTGCCCTGTCCTTTATCTGCCAGAATTGATTTTACGGTGAGTAGACGATTGCTTTTTGGTTGCTAATGTGTTTTTTGTCAACTGTTCAAAGGTGCTAGGGGAGTCCATGGCTGGCATTTCGCAGCATTGTAAGACAGGAGATGTTTCAGCATTTGGGGAGAGTGTTGGTGTGGCATCCAAAGCCTTGTGTGGGCTCACTGAAGCTGCTGGACAGGTACCTTCTCCTTTGCATGCCTTTGTACAGTGGTTTAAGAGGTATTTATGCTAATCTCTAGCCTTATTCTGGTAAAGATTGATACTGAAAATGAACAAAATATTATTATTGATTTGTATTTGAATAATAAAATAGAATAAACATCTAAATAAAATGTTCTGTGGAGTTAATCTTTTGACATGTTGTGGATTTGTCAGGCCTCTTATCTGGTCGGAGTGTCTGACCCCAACAGTCAGTCCGGTCACGAGGGGCTGGTGGATCCAATCCAGTTCGCCCGAGCCCATCAGGCTATTCAGACGGCCTGCCAGAATTTAGTGGACCCCGCCAGCAGCCCCTCACAGGTAAAGAGTGTTGCAGCTTAGTAGATCTACACACATTCATATCTGCACACTGGAGCTATTGGAGACGTTTTTACAGATGGAATTTAGGCTCGTCTTCAAGCTGCAGTGGCATTTAGTAATATATCTGCAAATAAAATACCAGAGTAAAGTATAAAGAGGACATTTTCTGTTCAGTTCAGTTAGATTTATTGTCACTTCTACAATACTAATACTACAATACTACTAAATTACTCATTCATCGTGTATCAAGAACAAGTCTCTTTAAACCTGCATAAAAATGTATTACCACCATTTGTTGCTAGTGTTTCTTTTGTGACGACTCTTCACGCCATTGAAAGAAAATGTTATATGTTAAATCCAAAAAAAAAATAAGAATATTTTCTTCTGACAAAACAAACTACCTTATGATTGGCAGAGTTTTATTGTTTTGTATGTTGCAGACATAAAGAAATGCATATAAAAGCATCTTCATCTCCTACTTCGAGTGTTTCTTTTTTTCCTGTTAGGTCTTATCCGCTGCCACTATCGTCGCCAAGCACACCTCAGCTCTCTGTAACGCCTGCCGTCTGGCCTCGTCCAAAACCTCCAATCCAGTGGCCCGGAGGCAGTTTGTCCAGTCGGCAAAGGAGGTGGCCAACACCACAGCCAACCTCGTTAAAACCATCAAGGTCAACTCACCAACTGATCAAAACGTTGAGTGTATACCTGTTACAAACATTTCTTCAATTCAGTTCGGTGTGCATGTGAGACTGAAGTGTAATTTGTACATGACATGAGCTCTCGTTGCAGGCTTTAGATGGAGATTTCTCGGATGAAAACAGAAACCGCTGTCGGACTGCTACTGGTCCACTTCTTCAAGCCGTGGAGAATTTGTCTGCGTTTGCAAACAACCCAGAGTTCGCCAGCATTCCAGCGCAGATAAGCAACGAGGTGCTATACCTCAACACGTTTGTATATAGGTTTACAGCACAGTAACAATATGGTAAAACAAGAGATTGCTTGGTTACTGCATATAACAAGGCATAAATCATTATACATTTCTACTGTATATTACTACGGAGCCCTGGAAGTGACATTAGAGAAAAAAAATAAAATAATGAAGTATATATTTGATTCTGTGTAGGTTCTGAGTCGTACAGGAGTTGTCCATTTGTCCATCGTAAGCAAAGATTCTTCAGTCTCCATCTGTACTCTGTAGATATTTGATTTTTATCTTTTTTTATATATATATATATTTTTTACCACATATTATCTATAGGAAATGAAATATCATGTTGAGTAAAAAAAAAACCATTTATATATATATTTTTTTACTGAACATAATATGTTGTTCCCACAACATAATATGTGGTAAAAAAAAAAAAAAAAAATCAAGTAAATACTACAATGTTTATTTTTTTTCTCTCCCCCCAATTTTTTTCTCTAATGTCACTTCCAGGGCTCCGTATGTTACTGCCAAATTTACCACATTTTACTGTGAAATAATTCAGGTGTGTGTTTCCACGTAACTAACATAATTACCTTGTTCTACTTTTTAGTACCATGCAGTGTCCATCTTATTATGTGCTGAAAAGTGTGACCCTCACGATTTGTTGTTTATCATTCAGTGGCCACACAAACACGTACAGAGCCAGACTTCCAAAACACTGGGAACAATGGCTAATTGTTTCCCCGACCTTGCTTTTCTTCCTTTCTGCAGGGCTCTGCTGCTCAGGAGCCTATTATCCGATCAGCGCGCTGTATGTTAGATAGTTCCACGTTTCTTTTGGAGACGGCCAGGGCACTGGTGCTGAATCCTAAAGACCCCCCGACATGGTCCATACTGGCTGGACACTCACGCACCGTGTCCGACTCCATCAAGAGCCTCATCACTGCCATCAGGTCAGAAGCAGGCATCATATAAGAATTGGTTCATTTCTTCATAGCAGCAGTAATGGATGATGTACACTGTAACTTTGTTCAGGGATAAGGCGCCTGGACAGAGGGAGTGTGATTATTCTATCGACAGCATCAATAAGTGCATCCGAGACATTGAGCAGGCTTCACTGGCGGCAGTTGGACAAACTCTACCGTGCAGAGAGGATATTTCCATGGAGGCAAGAGAACTGAGATATGTCATGTCTTCACTGTGTGTGGCCCGTCGTTATGAACCTCCCTCTCCTCTCCAGGCTCTCCAGGACCAGCTGACATCCTCGGTCCAGGAGATCGGACATTTGATTGATCCGGTGGCTACAGCGGCCCGAGGAGAGGCAGCCCAGCTCGGACATAAGGTGTGACTCTGGGACCTTTATACCTCTGCCTGCTCTGTCCATGCTTTCCTAACATCATCCTCTCCGCCTCTTGTCTCAGGTGACGCAGTTGGCCAGTTACTTTGAGCCTCTTATTGTAGCATCTGTTGGTCTGGCCTCCAAACTCCACGACCACCAGCAGCAGATGAACATCCTGGACCAGACCAAGACTTTATCGGAGTCCGCTCTACAGATGCTGTACGCGGCCAAAGAAGGTGGCGGAAATCCTAAGGTAAACTACTGAGTCTTGAAACACTTTTATATTCAGCATTGCACACTACTGTATTCTGTGTAGCATTAGTAGTATTTCAGGGGCTTATGGTGAACAATTAACTGGAACAATGCAATACTTTTTCTGGCGTTATAGAAGGTGAAAATTGTTATAGTTGGTATAATGTGTGATGGTTTACTTGATGTGTCCCAGGCCTGCCACACCCATGATGCCATCTCAGAGGCAGCTCAGCTCATGAAGGAGGCTGTGGACGACATCATGGTGACTCTGAATGAGGCAGCCAGCGAGGGGGGCATGGTCGGGGGCATGGTGGAGGCAATTGCTGAGTCCATGGGCAGGGTGAGTATCCCAAGAATAATAAATATTATCGGCAGGTTCTGGGCAGAAATGAAGTTAAGTTGTGCTCTTTGTTACCAGCTGGATGAAGGGACCCCACCTGAAGCGGAGGGCTCCTTTGTGGACTACCAGACGACTATGGTCAAGTTCTCCAAAGCCATCGCCATCATAGCTCAGGAAATGGTGAGCTCACTACTAGTGACATTGCCCTCTTTGTGGTCCAAATTACACTTTTGGGCAGTAACATTACCAATCTTCTTTTCTGAGAAGTTCTGATGAAACGGCTAATGGGTGTTTAACTGGTGCTTTATCTTGTTGTCTGTCAATGAACTTATATGCAGCCCTCACTATTTGTTGTTTTCTTTTCTCAGATGACTAAGTCTGTGACATGTCCAGAAGAACTAGGAGGCCTTGCCTCTCAAGTGACTGTGGACTACGGACAGTTAGCTCTGCAGAGTCGCCTCGCTGCAGCCACTGCTGAAATAGAAGAGGTGACCATTTTTAATAATACTGAATCTATAAAATTGATGCTAATTGAAAACATGTTTTAAGCCTGAACCTTATAAGTGCAGGCAACATTTATATATATTCTTGTGGTGTCAGGTGCGTGTGCAGATCCGCAGTCGGGTGCAGGAGCTGGGCCACGGCTGTATCTACCTGGTGCAGAAGGCAGGAGCTCTGCAGCTCAGCCCCACAGACACCTTCTCCAAACGGGAGCTCATCGAGTGTGCACGCGCCGTCACAGAGAAGGTCCATTCTAGTTTTTGCTGTTTCATGTGTGAACAAGCATAAAAACATGTATAAAGTCACTATATGTTTAGGTCAAGATGTAATGTAAATTCATGGCAGGGCTAAGAGAAACAAAGAGGTGAGAGAGCAAAGAGATCCAGACGCTGCATCTCTACAAAGACACAGTTTTATTTATTTGTTTATTTGGTTGGGACAGTGCATATTAATGAACACACATGAGAGTCATGCATGCAAACACACCACTCCGGATTGTAGCCTTGGGCTAATTTCCATCCGTTGTCCCACATTCGCACTCTCAAACACACTCTCATTCATCATGATATATTGTACATGTTTTTTGTGGTAGGGCAAACAGGCAAACAGAACACAGAAAGGCCCTGTCTCCTCGGGATTGAACCCGGGACATTTAGCATGAGAGAGAGAGTGAATGAACCCCCATCCCTTTCATGTGTGAAGCGCTTTGGGTGTGACAATTGTGTCATATGAACAGCGCTATACAAATAAGATCCCCCCCCCTTCTAGCTGTGAAGGACGGGTACTAACCACTGTGTTACTGTGCCGCCCATATGATACATCCTCTGCTTGTATAGTTTTCAAATGCTAGAACTTTCTTTCGCCCAAATATATATTAAAACATACATTATAAATGTAGATACACTGATCTCGGTGTAATGATGTGCTGCAGGTGTCGCTGGTCCTGTCAGCTCTGCAGGCGGGGAACAAGGGCACCCAGGCCTGTATCACCGCAGCCAGTGCAGTGTCAGCCATCATCGCAGACCTGGACACCACCATCATGTTCGCCTCGGCCGGGACGCTCAGCCCCGACAATGAGGAGAGCTTCGCTGATCACAGGTCACACGCAAATGAACCCAGCAAGCGCCTCAGAAGGAGCAGCCACACATTATAATATAAGATAAATCATAGATAAATTAGAAATAATAGAAGATGAATCATATTACAGTAATTACAATATACCTTTCATTCTGTCTATATCTCAGTTCTGATCAGGAAGCTAATTTTTATTTGTGCCTTTCACAGAGAGAGCATCCTGAAGACGGCCAAAGCCCTGGTGGAGGACACAAAGCTGCTGGTGGCTGGAGCTGCTTCCACTCAGGACAAACTGGCCCAGGCAGCTCAGTCATCTGCCAAAACCATCACACAGCTCACAGAGGTGGTCAAGCTCGGGGCCACCAGCATGGGCTCCGAGGGCCCTGAGACGCAGGTCAGACTGAGCTGTTAGACTAGAATATGTGCATACACGTGAACAGAAATAATTGAGTCATATTGTTTGTTCTTGCTAATGATAATTGTGTTTTAAACATGTTGATAAAGCTGTGTCTGCCTTGAGAGCCGTCATGTGTAATTGGCTATTGCCGTCCTTGTTCTGACACTGCCTCACTCAGAGCATTGTGCTGCCTGTCCTCAGGTGGTTCTGATAAACGCTGTGCGGGACGTGGCGAAGGCTCTGGCCGAGCTCATCAGTGCCACCAAATGTGCCGCTGGCAAACCAGCAGACGACCCCTCCATGTATCAGCTGAAGGGTGCAGCTAAGGTGAGGCTATTCTGCTACTGTACAACTTTCTGCTGTACTTATAAAGTATCTATCTATCTATCTGTATACTTTATAAGCACAGCAGAAACATTTACTGTTACATACCAGTAATTGTTTTTAGTTGAAAAAATTATCCTGTGCTTTAATTGTGTGTACAGTGCTACTGTGCAGTGCAAATGTTTTTTTAAAGTACTATTTATAGAGGAACTGTTACTGCACAAAGTTACTACTTGATCAAATCTGCTCTTTGCTTTCTGGTATTACCTGTCTTGTTAAAATTAAAGATTTTCTTTTTTCTAGAATGAGCTCTAACTACATTTGTTTATAACATTTTTTACTTAATTGAATTGAATCTTGTATTGTATCTATGTTGACTGCATCGTCCCTGACAAATAAATGAATACATAAATCAGGCTGTAATGTCAAAGGTCTGGTTTGGTCTGTGTGCAGGTGATGGTGACAAACGTGACATCTCTACTGAAGACTGTGAAGGCAGTCGAGGATGAAGCCACTCGTGGCACAAGGGCTTTGGAGGCAACCATCGAGAACATCAGACAAGAGCTAACGGTGAGAGAAACAGGAGCTGAAGGTGACAGAGATATTATATTTAAATTGAGCTACTTCTACTTGATTTTTATTTTAATATACATTTTGTGTAAAATATGAACACTATGAATCTTGACCACTTGTAATAAATCACGATCTTACCAGGTGTTCCAGTCCAAGGACATGCCAGAGCAAGCGACGTCCCCTGACGGGTTCATCCGGATGATTAAGGGCATCTCGGGAGCAACCACCAAGGCCGTGGCTGCGGGGAACTCAACCCAACAGGAGGATGTGATCGCCACAGCCAACCTGAGCCGCAAAGCCATCACTGACATGCTGACGACATGCAAGGTGCTCTCCACAAGAGAACAGGCCTTACCCTAAACAGCAAACCTATTACAGAGTTTCTCCATCAGTGCACTTTTATTATACATTTGTAATAATAATAATCATCATCATTGACTACAATAAAACTGAAGAGTCATGTTTCCGGTGTTTACAGCGAGCGGCGCATCATCCCGAAGTGAGCGAGGACGTGAGAGCCAAGGCTCTGCAGTACGGTTCCGAGTGCACAAGTGGATACATCAGACTCCTGGAACAAGTCCTGCAGGTCTGGACATTACCATCACACATATAGAGGGACTGGGTTTGGGACAGGGAGGGGCTAGACACATGACCGGGACAGGTGTGATGAGTTGTGCTCTTGCTGCTGTAGGTGCTGCAGAGGCCCAGCGTGGAGCAGAAGCAGCAGCTGGTGGTTCACTCGGAGCATATAGCAGCATGTGTGACCGAGCTGCTTCAGGCCGCCGAGAACATGAGGGGTGAGTCCACACACACACACACACACACACATGCGAGCATAACCCACCTCTCACATGACCCACCCCTTTAAAGCACCTGCTACTGTATTATTATGCTGATTTTAGCCATGTTGCAATGTTTCCCCTTATCATTTGTGTTAATGAGAATATGAATAATTCTACATATTTAGTTAAGCCACCTCACTGACACTGACTCAGAGCTTGATCTGTGCAGCTCCATGGTTTTAAGTCGACACATCATGGAAGTGCTCAAATTTCCGCCACACAACCTGGCCAAAATACCATCTAAGTCTTTAGTTTGTTCCAAATGGTTTGATTTTTCACTTTGCTTGCAGATAAAAACTAGTGCAACAGACAGTCCTACATTTTAGAAATGCCAAGTCTTTTTTTGTTTAGTGTTTAAGATTTTGGGCCAGTTTAATCACTTAACATGTAAACCTTCACCTTGAAACAAATACATTGTCAAATGTCCTTCTGTAGATTTATTTAGGAAATTGTAACTTCAAGGGCCATTTTCTCGATATACATTTTTCTTTGCAACACTTTATTAGCACCTACAGCCATCAAGTTTTCCAGTGTCATTAATCAGATTTTGTTGGGAAAAGTTTCAATTTGATATCTCACTATATGATATCTAACTTTATTTTCTTTTTGTCAATTCATTGCTTCAACTTAAAGAACCTGCATGAAGCTCCATAAGCCTTTTACCCACAATCCACCATATTATATTTTTCCTGCACATGGGGGCAAAACACTAGGCAGTTTTTAGAGCTTTACATTTAGGCTGGTTCTTGCATGTTTCCACAAACTCAAATGAAACGTATGTGACTCTGTCGTGTAGGATCCGAGAACATCGAGGCAGAAGAAACCTCAGTCATCGCTGAGACAGAACTGTTAGGAGCTGCAGCGTCTATAGAAGCGGCCGCCATGAAACTGGAGCAGCTCAAACCGAGAGAGAAGCCCAAGGTACACCACAAAACAGAACCAGTCAATACTCTGCAAAAGGTCATTTAGAAAAAAGTACAATTTTATTGTAAAAAGTGAATTTTCCCTTGATTTGAGTTAACCTGGCAGAAGCCAGATTGTTATGTGTAGCACGCTAAGTTGAGTTCTACCCATTAATCTGAAAAGACTCCCGTGCAAACTGTCAGTGAAAAGGAGAGACAATCAGTACAATACGTTGAGCTGATTGGGCCCCAGTTAGGACACGCCTTCCTAAATGCGGTTTTAGCCAATCATAGCAGCAAGTCATGTGACGTATCACCCACAGCAGGAAATCTAGTCGGGAGGAAAAGCACAAACATCTTTTCCATCTACAAACGAACAAAGCGCTTCCCCTTGCTCTTTATTTTTAAACGACAAATGGTCTGTATTTAAGCTAAAATTAGAGTCAATTGCGGCATCTACGAAGTCCTCCGAGGTGGCCATGTTTGTTTTTGCCGGGGCTGACTGTCATCATACCTACATATCCCGCCTCAAGCTACACAGCAGCATGTCATTGGTCTGAACCACTGGTTGTGACGAGACGCACCGATCAGCTGCCGCCTTTCAAGATGGATTTGTTGTGAGACTGAAAATTCAGATCTCGCGACAATTCATCTTGCAGCGCAAGGTTAGATTTGAGTAATTACTTTCAAGCAATTTGCCAATGTGGCAAGTTTTTTTTACACTTAAATTAAGAAAAAAGATCAAATTGCACTCAAAATTAGATCCAAAATCTTAATTGACTTGAAATAAGATTATTGCTGATGTTGTTTTCTTAAGTGTAAAAAAGCTTACCCCATTTGCAAATCTCTTGAAAGTAGTTACTCAAATCAAAGGCAAATTCACTTTTTAAAATTCAATTTTACTTCTTTCTAGATACTTTTTGCAGTACACAGCTACACCAGGCACCAAACTTAAATCAACATAACCTCAAACCACAGCTATACTTTCTTCTTCAAGTCCGGGGGAGGTTCTGTCTCATTTCATCCGAGTTTTGTCACATTTGCTCTGAAGAGCGTTGAAATTCATCACTACTACTTGAAGAAACATTTTTTCTCCCCCCTTAGTCCCGCTTGAAATCGACCTGTGTTCTGTGTTTATTACTAACTCTGTTCCTGGAGATTGTATGATAAACCCCTTGTCTTGTGTGTAACTCTGAACTTCTGTATACTAAAGCTGAGGTTGGACTCGGACTCCTGTTTGCCGTGATACCGAACACGGACAGAGCGCAGATCCGTTCAGAGTTCATAGCTTGTGCTCTCACTTTTAGAGGCGTCCTCTCTTGTCTTTCCTCCCCGTCTCCTCTGCCCCATGTCCCACTTCCTGAAGGAAAAGGGGTCTGTCTGCCGTCCCCCGCATGAACCGCTGACCCCGTATCTCCCTTTCCAAAGCGTTGTAGACATGGATGCCTTCTCTGCAGGGCTCTGTCTGATATGTTTGATATATTAGGTTGTTATTCAGTCCAACTATATATCAAACATATTCCTACAGTGTCCCGCTCTGTCTCCAGCCTCGTGTTCCTCTGTATTGTGCCGTCGCATGCTGTGGGGTCTCTCTACGGAGGGTTACGTGTTGGTTCTCCGCAGCAGGGGGTCACATGCTGAGCAGCAGGGGCTCAGGGAGTTGAATGATCGTCTTGAGATCTGAACTTTAGGGGTTTGATCCCAACTCTAGCCACAGTTTATACATAATGGATCTGTTGGGTCGTGTTCTGTCTTAGCAGTGCGAAAATGGCAATCAATCTGGCTTGGATTTATGGCTCTTTAAGGGGAATCAAATCTTTGGGATGCGTTCAATTCATACAGCCGTGCACAAAACCTGGCTCATGCTTTTGGACATGTGTGTGAGGTAAATAAAACTTTGAGTTACAAGAAAAAAGAGGCAACAACTATTTTGCCAGGTCATTTTTGGTCCACTGCTCTGATGTTTCTAGCATTTGTTCAGTCGAGGACTCAATATAGTACTCAATATTCTTTTTTTTTTAAGTACCAGTGCAGATACAGGACCAAAAATGTACTTAAGTAAAAGTAAAAGTATCAGAATAAATTTCTACTTAAGTAAAAGTATCAATTCATGCAATGTAAAATGTGTAAAAAGTAAAAGTATTTCTCAAGAGGAAGGAGGATATTTTAATCCTTTGAATCAAACCAGGTCTAAACGAGTAAACCACAAACTCTGGCCTAAACCAGGTGTAGACCAGGTCTAAATCAGGACTAAACCAGGTCTACACAAGTAAACCACTAACTCCATTCAAAACCAGGTCTAAACCAGGTCTAAGTCAGGACTAAACCAGGTCTAAACGAGTAAACCACAAACTCTGATCTAAAACAAGTCGA